>JBAIZL010000006.1:54205897-54218397 GCA_036971475.1 Prosapia bicincta
CACACACACAGACACAGACACAGACACACACACACACACACGCACGTATATGTTTGAACATGTGTGAAAAAGAAGAACATGTGTGTTGACGTAGTCTTTGTAAAGTATTAACCATTTAATGATTCACTATCTCACGTATTACATACTTTTGAAATGAAACGAATACGAGGGAGATATCATTAAAGAGATGATGAAGTTACTAAGCCATTTCAGTTTTCTTTGTCAGCACCAAGTATTATTAGATACTTATCGTCTATAAATGATGCATAGTATGCTTAGTAAGAATGCGACTTATGAAGGATGCTCGATAAAAATGCGACAAATGAAGGATGCGACCAATGAAGGATGCTTGGTAGGGATGAGATCAAAGAAGGATGCTTGGTAAGGATGCGACCAATGAAGGATGCTTGGTAAGGATGCGACCAATGAAGGATGATTGTTAAGGATGCGACCTATGAAGGATGCTTGGTAAGGATACAACCTATGAAGGATGCTCGTTAAGGATGCGACCTATGAAGGATGCTTGGTAAGGATGCAACCTATGAAGGATGCTTGTTAAGGCTGCGACCTATGAAGGATGCTTGGTAAGGATGCAAATATGAAGGATGAGACCTATAAAGTATGCGTAGTACGACTGCGCCTATGAGGGATACGTCCTATGAAGGATGGTTCTTATGGAGGATTCGTGGTATGAGGGATGCTATGTAAGGATGTGACCTATGAAGGAGGGGTCTTATGAAAGATTCTTGTTTTGAGGGATGCTTAGTGAGAATACGACCTATGAAAGATGCTTGGTGTGGATGCGACCAATGAAGGATGCTTGGTAAGGATGGGACCTATGAAGGATGCTTAGTAAGGAGACCACTTATGAAGTATGCTTAGTAAGGATGCGTCCTATGAAGGATCTTTGTAAGGATGCGCCAATGAAGGATGCTTAGTAAACATGCACCCTATGAAGGATGCTTTGTAATAATGCGCCAATGAAGGATGTTTAGTAAACATGCGACCTATGAAGGATGCTTAGTAAGGATGCGACCTATGAAGGGTGCTTAATAAGGATATGACCTATGAAGGATGCTTAGTAAGGATGCGACTTATGAGGGATGCGTTCTATGAAAAATGGTCCCTTTGAAGGATTCATTTTATGAGGGATGCTTAGTAAGAATGCGAACTTGAAGTATGCCAAGTAAAGATACTTAGGATGCTTAGTAAGGATGCGTCCTATGAAGGATCTCTGTAAGGATGCGCCAATGAAGGATGCTTAGTAAACATGCACCCTATGAAGGATGCTTTGTAATAATGCGCCAATGAAGGATGTTTAGTAAACATGCGACCTATGAAGGATGCTTAGTAAGGATGCGACCTATGAAGGGTGCTTAATAAGGATATGACCTATGAAGGATGCTTAGTAACGATGCGACTTATGAGGGATGCGTTCTATGAAAAATGGTCCCTTTGAAGGATTCATTTTATGAGGGATGCTTAGTAAGAATGCGAACTTGAAGTATGCCAAGTAAAGATACTTAGGATGCTTAGTAAGAATGGATCTTATGACTGTTGCGTGCTATGAAAGATATGTGTTATGAGGGATGCTTAGTAAGGCATCGACCTATGAAGGATGGGTCCTATGAAGGATTCGTGTTATTAGAGATGCGTCCTTTGAGGAATGCGTCCTATGAAGGATGGGCCCTATGTAGTAACGGATGGATCAGTTTTATGAGGGATGCTTAGTAAGGATGCGACCTACTTACGCCGCTACGTAGTCTTTGGTTTCCCACGGTTCCGGATGTCGTGTGGAGCAGCTTCTCATGTTAAGTTTCGCAGAAGCGTTGAGCGGCTTCAGAGCCACGTTCATGTGGGTCTCGACGTCTTCGTGAGAGCACGTCGATGGCACGCATATGGAGAAAAGAGGATTTACTGGTTGTACTTTGTTTATGAAATCAACGTTCTGGAACATTAGTAGAAATTAAATGATTTGGAGTTCTTCTGTCTGCCTCTTCCTGAAATGTTATAACAACTGAGTATAGTTTTAGGTCTCATTTCAAAGCATTGGAATATTTCACTATCCTTGAAATATTTAAATGTCTAAAATGATAGTAAAAAGACATTGAATTCGAAATTGAAAAAAAATGGAGTGGGCGGGTTACATAGGTGACATAATCCAGGTGCAAAGACGGGATGAAAGAGAAGAATATTCAGGATGATTGGAAACTCCTTTGTAAAATCACTATGGGATTTTCCTGCAGGAGAGCGTAAAAGGTCTCAAGGTGGAGTTTTGGTATGATTCTAGATCATTAGACATGGATTTCTTTACAACTCTCTCTGGGGAGCAATAAGGGACGATGAAGTTTGAGTCTGTGAGAAGATATATTAACTAGGGATGGGACGATTCCGATTCTCGATTCCAGGAATCGTCGATTCTAGGTGGTATCGAGGAATTGTCGATACTCGATTCTTCATCATAAAAGTGTCGATTCCGATTCCTATTTTTTAACTATTAAGATATGTGTGTGGAGTAATTTATTGGAAAAATAATTAATTACCAACTATATCTTATTTATGTATTAGTTGATTTGAATGAATTAAATGATTAAAGTAAACGAAAATATAACGAAAATATTATTATTTATGAAGCAACAGCAATCAAGATCGTAACCATTTCCGGTCGTTTGACATCGCTCGTCTCTCTCTCTCAATAGAGCGGGTTCGATACTCTCTCTCTCTCCCCCACGTGTCTTACTGCCACTGATTTATAGATATCAGAACAAAACACAAAAAAGTACAGTAAAAACTCGATTAACCGTGGCCATGATGGTTGAGCGAATAGACGGATAACAGAAACACCGTATTATTCCTCCGACACTTAACCTCAATAAATTATATTATAGACAGATATCACTATCACAGTAATGTAATATATTTCGGAGCAAAAAGAAAATAAACACAATTGTAATAGCAAATGAAACTATTTATTACATGATAAACAGATCCGCACAGTAGCTAAAAATGTAGCAAAATAATGTACAGTAATATAAACTTACAGGTGAAATAGTTCGTGTAGTTTAACAAACAAAGCGAACGCGTCACTGTACCTTAATACTTTAGCTGCCGGCCATAATATCGCGTTTTCATAGAGAATTGCCAAAATATTTTAAGCTCATTTTAAAATAATGTGTTCTTATACTTTGTTCCCCTATCATATCTAAGTATGAATATACGTTTCTCATCATAATATTTATAAAAATACGTGTCGGACCAACTGGCCCAACATAGTTTTTTCCTACCGTAATTGAAACGTAAATAAACTCCGTCGGAACAATTTACCCGACATTGTTTTTGATTTAATTAAATTTTATTATCTGTGCAACACTGTTTTGATATTTTTTGTGTTTTGTGTTAGCAAGAAACAACAAAACCATAATTTCATGTCCTGGCTACCCAAATAATAAACTGACTGGTGATAAAAGTGTTTTTGCGCCTATTACTAAGACACGTAAACGTGTCACATGTGATTGATTTGTGAGTTTATAAATATTTTGAATATAGAACTAAAGTGTAATATATTCTCTCTCTGATAAGTAATGCTACAAGTCCAGTAAATACTATCCAAGATTCATATTAAGTAAAAGTTTTAACACCAAATAATTTACTTGTTAAGGAATTTACGTTATCATTTACTTCCTAGTAAGGATGAGTTTATCTAAGTGTATCAATGTTTGTACTTAACTTTAACCAAGTCCGTTTTTAAGGATTATTTTACAACTAAATATTTAGTCAATATTTCCGACTTACTTTTAAGGTTTTGTGAAATTTTGAAAACAGTAGTGAAAATCATTACAATACGTTATAACAAATATGTGTGTCGGCCGGTAACTACGGACAAAAAGCTCTTAGAATAACATCATGTTTTTAATCCCGTCGGCGTTTAACTATCAAACAAAAACCATCGTAAATACATCTGTAAGTAGTGTGAAGCTTGTTGTTAAATACAATGCCTTAATTTTTCCAAAAGTAGCAACACCAGTTGAGTAGTACTAATAAACATGAAGCGTTAAGAGGCCCGGCGGTATTCGGTTCAGGGTACTGGCTGTCGCGTCAATTCGATGACGGTTAACAGAAACTGACGGTGGAAAACCACATAATATATCAAATATGAAAAAGCACTTAAACAACATTCATTTTGCTCAAATTTATCAACAAAAAAGATCTATACTTGAAGAAACTTTATCCTCAGATACAGGACCTACAATTGATAGTCGTTTAAAAATCAACTGGGATTGAGTAATAAATACAAAATAGGCCTGAATCAGTTGCACTTGTTCCAGACACCTGCAGAAAAAAAGGTCCCACCAGATGTGGAGAAGGTAT
This sequence comes from Prosapia bicincta, assembly GCA_036971475.1. NCBI lineage: Eukaryota > Metazoa > Arthropoda > Insecta > Hemiptera > Cercopidae > Prosapia > Prosapia bicincta. Next base: position 54,210,266 of record JBAIZL010000006.1, read on the forward strand.
GCCCCACTAATCCAGAATGTTGGGGAAGAAGGTACCCCAGGGGAATTGACAGTAGAAGAAGAAGTAAATAATTATCTGGGGGAACCATTAGCCAGTCCATATTGTGATGTTGGGAAGTATTTGGCGGTACAAAGTGCCAAATACCCTCATTTAAATGCAATGGCAATAAAATACCTGTCTGCCCACTCGCGACAGTGTTTTCTGAAAAACCTTTCTCAACTTCAGGAGCTATATGTGACTAGCGATGAAACTAGATTGACCCACAACGTGTTCAAATGCTTGTCTTTGAACAGAAATGTACATTACCTGCCAGACTTTTAAATATTAAAAACTATCCTATTTGTATTAATTTTTTACTTTTTATGTTGTTCCTTTGTTTTTAATTTTTGTTTTGTTTGGGAGACAATGTAAATAGGCTTAGGAATTTTTTCAAACATCATAAAATAAGTAAAGTTCACATTTTTAACTTTAAAATAAGTCATTACATTAATCTGATGTTCCTATGTTTAAAAAAATTCCTATTGATAAATCAAGATTGAAGGTTTTGTGTAGCCTATTACATTAAAACAGAACTTTTAAAAGGTTTTGCCATATGACCAAGATGTTAACTAAATTCATTATTAGAGAACTAGAATGTAAGCTAATATAATTTGAAAGAATCGAGAATCGAGAATCGACTAAAGAATCGAGAATCGAACGGAAATTTTAGAATCGGAATCGGAATCGAAAATTTTAGGAATCGGCCCATCCCTAATATTAACCTTACAACAAATTGAATACTATTGTTGATTGGTTGGGAATTTAAAATGAAATGGAAGAGATGTCTGAAAGTTGGTGAAAAGTCGTGAGTCAAAGGAACCGGTTACATTCATAGCTAGGGCAGTTACAAGAAATAACTGTCTGAATGATTAAGTATTAAGAATGAGTGAGTATCTGATTTTTTAAAATCTTATTTTTGCTCGTATTTGACAGGCAATAGAGTCGTCGGTGCATACCAAATTGTAAGGGTTACAGGTCGACTAGGGTCAAGAAGGAAGAGCACTAATACAACCAAGGCATATCCATTGTGCATCTTATAGTGACAATGGGGGCAATTTGTGCAACAACCACCTGAAAGCACCGCAGTGCTGCGTAAAATTGGGAAATTTACGTAGCAGAATTCCTTTTAATTTTAAAACTCTCAGCCAAGCAAGCAAGTTGTTTTCATTCCTCATGTTAATTAAAAATATGTTAATTATTATAAGATAAGAAAAAGGAGGTCTATAGGATAAAATTGTTATTTTTAGTAAGATATGAAAAGCGAGTTTATGGGTTAAAATTGTTCATTATAGTAAGATAATAAACGAGGTTTATGGTTTGAAACTGTTAATTATAGTAAGATAAGAAAAGGGAGGTTTATAGGTTAAAATTGATAATTATAGTAAGGTAAGAAAATGGAAGTTTATGGGTTAAAATAGTTTATTATAGTAAGATAAAAAAGAAAGTTTGTGGGTTAAAATTGATAATTACAGTAAGGAAAAAAAGAAAGTTTATGGGTTAAAATGGTTAATTATAGTAATATATGAAGAAAAGGAGTTTATGGGTTAAAATTGTTAATTAGAGTAACGTAAGAAAAATGAAGTGTATAGGTTAAAATTGTTAATTATAGTAAAATATGAAAATGAGTGTTTATGTTTAAAAATTGTTAATTATAGTAAGATAAGGGAAATTTTGTTTGTGGGTTAAAATTACTAATTATAGTAAGATAAGAAAGGGGTTTTGGATTAAAATATTTGTTTAATAATAACCTAGTTTTTAACCACCGCAGCTTTACATAAATGCTCTGAGATTTTAGAGCAATTGGTATATTTATATTTAGAAATTTGTGTTAGAGTTCTCGTGTCTCTAAATACCTTAAACGTGTTAAAATGTATCAATTTGTTTTTTTCAGAACTGAAGTAAATTTAAGTATTTTCCTAGTTTGGGGTTTCACTTTAGCTCTACCATGTCAACTCGACGGTAGGAAAGGTTGGTGGATTAATAACATGTAAATCCTATTAATTGACTATACTTCATTAATCAAGTATAGTTGTAGAAATTAAATATAATAGCTGTTGTTACTGTCAAACGGTACGAGGTACATGAGAATTTGGCTAGACAAGTCACGGGTGCAGGAGGTGGGGCTGAACTCTGAACTCTCGCTGGAAGAGTGCAGTATGTAGGCTATACTTGAGATTTTGATTATTCTGTGTGCCAAAACTGACTAAATACTATGAATATTCCAGCCTACATGTTCCTCTCCCCTGTATAGGAGACTTCATAAGGCTTACTTCTCAAATAGATAAAATGGAAAAGCTTGCTTATTCCAGACGTCCAAAAAGACCCACAAAGATTTTTCAGAAGCAAATTACTAACATAAAGTTTCTGGACTAACTTAATTATTATTCACAATAGTAACGTTATACGTACCACTTGTTACTTATGCTAATGCAGCGCATTTCCTCATAAGACCTTAAGAATGAAACCGGTTTATTCAGTGTTAACTAATTATGTCTAAAGAATGTTAGACTTTAATTACATTAAAGAATGTAGTGAACATCAAGGTGTTATCTATATAAGAGATTTAGATGGGCCAGTGAAATATGACCAATATGAGGTTTGAGGCCCCGATTCATACCCAAGACACAGGGCCTTGTAATATAAAATTTTACTTAATGAAAGAGAGAGAGAGAGATTAGAGAATATAAATAACGATAAGTGATTATAGATTAAAGGCAAGTAGGTTTCTGTTGGAACACTTTAGGAGTTTACATTTCAATACATTATCGTAAATAATTCATTAACTGATTAAAGCGCGCGCACACACACACACACACACACACACACACACACACACACACACACACACACACACAGACAGACAGACACACACACACACACACACACACACACACACACACACACACACACACACACACACACACATATATAAAATTTGGCGCTGGGTCCTCAAAAATTAAAAACTTTAAAAATAGATAAAATAACCTCACTTTGCAAAACATTATGAACGCAACAGTTTGTTTATAAAACACTGCACATTGTCATACTACATTACATAACAAAATACCTGGTTACGCTGGATTTAGTTAGAAAAGAACAAAAAATATAATTTTACAACGTAGGCTAATCGACTGACAAATGAAGAGGCTTCCATTGTAGAGTGCATTCACTTCTTTAGCGTACACAAAGCAGACCATCTTTCAACGCTTCAAACATCAACTCCTTAGCTCATATTGGTGTACTCGGATAATGTGTACATACTCTATTTATATGGCTGTACTGTGTAGCTGTTACTAATACGGTACATTATAGTGTTTTTTTTTTTCTTATAAGGGAACGTTGAGAGCATAAGTTTACGTGTTTCTAGAGTGAGGTTATGTTATAATTTTAAATATCAGAATGTCAGCGACAAGTTTCATTATTTTCCATATGCTCCTCAGTACACTTTGATATAATATAGCTCACGTGAGGCGGCCATATAACTAGTAAACATTATTATAACTGTAAGTTTAAATATGCTTGCAAACACAGATTAAACGTTAAGCTGTCGGAGCTATTTCTTTAGGGCTTTCTAGAATATCCATGCTTACAGAGCTTACCTTAGTCTTCATTTGTTCTAACACTGGGATGCGAATACCTTCTACCTCCACCGTACACAGCTGGCCTGTGAAGTTCTCCGGCGAATCTATGTTGACGCAAGCATCGAAGCTGCCCAAGCCCTGGAAGTTTCCGTCCAGACTCCCCGCTCCCAGTTTGGACGAGGCGTCGAACACTAAACCGAACAGGAGTTAGAATTATATTAAATAAGTAAGTTATTCTTAAAATGAGGAAGTCATTCGCTGATATTGGTGGAACAATATGGCGTTAAACCACATGTTTTGGAAGATAAGTAATTAAAGAAGAAAATTCACACTTTAAAACGAAGCTTATAATCCTCCGACAGACTCCACGGTTACAACCGGTCTCACGAATTTAATGTAGTGTATGTGTAATTATAGTGTAACCGGCTTTATGCACTAAAATATTCCTACAAACAGGGTTTCTACACTACAATCTTTTTACAATTGAGCTATATGTACTACATTCTTTCCCAATCCCTATGAACTACAATATGTCTACACTATAACTTTTTATAATAGGCGCCTTTGCATTGCAATCTTTCTACGCTACAATCATTATACACAACAATTTTTTTACAACTGGCCCTTATGCACTATAATCTTTTATAAACAGTCCCTGCACACTGCAATATTTTTACAATACAACCTGACTATAATCGGCTCCTTTACATTGCAATCTTTCTACACTACAACATTTCTCCTTTACAATATAATCTTTCTATAACTGGATCCTATGCACTACAATCTTAATAAAAACGGCTTTTCTATCACAATGTCTTTACAATACAACCTTTGTACAACCAATCTTTCTGCAGTAAAATCTTTCTATAAACGGGGTTTCTACACTACAATCTTTCTACAACTATCTTCATGTACTACAATATTTCTATAACAAGTCCATGTGCAATGCAATCTTTCTACACTACAATCTTCCTAAAAGTCGCTTCTTTGCATTACAATATTTTCACAACTGAACCCTGAATTTTTTTTACATTTGGCTTTTCTATATTACAATGTTTATACTCTACAATCTTTGTACACCCCGTCTAAATTAAATTAGAAAAGGGTTTCTACACAACAATAATTTTAGAATCGGCTCCTTTGCACTACAATGTTTCTATATTTAGGCCTTCTGGAATACAATCTTTCAACATTTGGCCTCACTGCACTATTATTTTTCCACAACCGGTTTGTATTACAATCTTCGAAAGATTTCAAAGTTCTCGTACCTCTGACTATTATATTTTATAGAGAAAACACAATATATTTATAGAGTTATTACGTACTTCGAAGTCCTTATCTCACGTACTTAAAGTTTTCAGATACTTAAACGTTTAAAAATATTGTATAGTTTATACTAAAGTATAATTTACTATTATATTAAATCATTTGGAAAAAGCGAAACATTTATTCGTTATTGGAAAGAGGCTATAATAATCCGTGAATCTTAATGTACTTTCTACGGAAATTATTTACAGTAGAACTCCAACTATCCGAATCAATGAGACCGGACCCATTTGGATAAACAAAAATCCGCATAATTGGACTTGTATGAAAAAGGGTCAGTTTTAATTAATTAACAAATCGGAGAAAAACTTATATTTTATTATAGTTTTATATTTTTTATAAACTTTTGAGCTAAGATTTTAGTGTATTCACAAATAATCATACCCGAAATCGGGCCCCCAAAGAATGTTGTTGCAAAAACCACTTCAAAACGGCAACTTTTAATTATTTTTTTGTTGCTGTCTTTATTTATTTCCTTAACGAACATTCATATTAATTTTCAAGCACTTGGACAAAGTTTAATTATGTATATCTGCTCCTTTTAATGTCTGAGATCGTTGATTGCACACAACTATTTACCCGTAACTGCTTTATCTGATTGATCTATAATTAATTTATCCGCTAACGATAAGACAACATATTTTGTTTTAGAAGCCATGGTGAACGACGAAATGCATTCACAACAAAAGAACGGACCGATGCTAATCAAACACATACTGACTACACAAAAGGAATAGTGACAGTTTGACCAGGACGGTCACCTGGCGACGCACGAGTCAACTATACAGAACTGCGCAAAGACAGTGACTGAGCATCCAAAATGTTTGCTCTGCGCCTACTAGCATTGAGAAGAAAAGACCAGTAGCACACGTCGAAAAAATCATTATTTTGGAAAACGCAGTACATTTTTGGGATTAATCTTTTTTCTCCTAATTTACGAAAATAATTTTTCTTAATTGTTTTATCCTAAAAATCTAAACGCAATATATATATATATATATATATATATATATATATATATATATATATAAATATATAAATAGATTCAGACAGATTACTAGAAGTTGGGTGTCACTAGGACTGAGCGGGTTTTGGGGATCAAGACCCGGGTTTAAAAGAAAATATCTTGGTGGTAGATTTTGTGCGCATATAAATTCTTGAGGCTTGAACAACTTTCAAGAAAGGTGAAGTGGTACGTTCTGTCTTCATATCTTTTCAAAATTACAAAAAATTCTAAATTCTCGATTACACTACTAAATATTTTATGCTTGCATTATAAATATTCATAAATTGTTGAAGTTATATTTGTAAACATTTTGTGCAATTACTTACTCTGTAGCGCCCAAAGGTCGTTGTTGAGCGCTGCTTCGACGTACTTGGAGCTATCGTTGCGACATCGGGGGGACTCTGCGTCCACCGGAGCGTAATAAGTGAGTATGTTGAAGAAAATATCGTCGATCATTGAAGACGGAATGGCGGCTGCCTTTAGGTCCGGCAGAATGTCATGCATCTGTTGCTGGACCTGTTTGGTCAGCGACTCGCCTGTGAAGAGGAAAACATTCAAGCTTTGTGTTTGTGTCAGTTCTTTTTAGCAGGGGCGAACATACTAAGCAATGACCGTGAATGTTTGATGAAAATGACGTGTCCAATAAAAATTACTTATTAAATAATTTTAAACTAAAAGTAAACTATTTAGCATTCTTTTGGGAAAATATTACCTGGTTTACAGTAACATAATATTTTGTGAGGATTACACGATTAGGTGTGCCTCAATTTGTTTTAACTTAGTTTCTTGGTCCTAATTTCCTATAAGTAAATATAGACGTGTCATTTAGCGAGAAGCGTGATGTCTATTCTCTCATCGGTCCGGCAAGAGATCGTCTATTCCAGGAAAGGTACTTGGTCCACATGTTATAATAGATTGTTCCAATTCAAATAACCACGTGATCATTATGTCTTTGCTTCCTTCTTTATGTACACAGTACTAGCCTTATTAGATAAGAGCTTAAACATACCTTAAAATGAGAAATAAGAGTAGGCTACGTACTTCTTAACGACATCGATATATATTAGCATCATAAACAGATATGCACTTCAGACGAGCCCCTGCACAACCTCTATATATTGGGATCATAATGAAGTACTGTCTTTCTGATAAGAGCCTCTGCACACATACGACCTCTTTCGGAATCATGAAGAGGTGTCCACTTCAGATACTGGTCCCTGCACAACCTCGGTCTCTTTTGGAGTCATAACGAGGTGACCACTTCAGATACTGGTCCCTGCACAACCTCCGACCTCTTTTGGAATCATAATGAGATGACCACTTCAGATACTGGTCCCTGCACAACCTCCGATCTCTTTTGGAGTCATAATGAGGTGACCACTTCAGATACTGATCCCAAAACAACCTCCGATCTCTTTTGAAATCATAATGAGGTATCCACTTCAAATACTGGTCCGTGAACAATCTCCGATCACTTTTGAAATCATAATGAGATGACCACTTAAGATACTGGTTCCTGCACAACCTCCGATCTCATTTGGAATCATAATGAGGTGACCACTTCAGATACTGGTCCCTACATAACCTACGATCTCTTTTGGAATAATAACGAGGTGACCACTTCAGATACTGGTCCCTGCACAACCTCCGATCTCTTTTGGAGTCATAATGAGGTAACCACTTCAGATACTGGTCCCTGCACAACCTCCGATCTCTTTTGGAGTCATAATGAGGTGACCACTTCAGATACTGGTCCCCGCACAACCTACGATCTCTTTTGGAGTCATAATGAGGTGACCACTTCAGATACTGGTCCCTGCACAACCTCCGATCTCTTTTGGAATCATAATGAGGTAACCACTTCAGATACTGGTCTCTGCACAACCTCCAATCTCTTTTGAAATCATAACGAGGTAACCACTTCAGATACTGGTCTCTGCACAACCTCCAATCTCTTTTGAAATCATAATGAGGTGTCCACTTCAGATACTGGTCCCTGGACAACCTCCGATCTCTTTTGGAGTCATAATGAGGTGTCCACTTCAGATACTGGTCCGTGAACAACCTCCGATCTCTTTTGGAATCATAATGAGATGACCACTTCAGATACTGGTCCCTGCACAACCTCCGATCTCTTTTGGAGGTATAATGAGGTGTCCACTTCAGACACTGGTCCCTGC
>JBAIZL010000006.1:54223397-54315897 GCA_036971475.1 Prosapia bicincta
TAAAAACCGCAGTTTCAAAACCTACAACTTCACAGAGTTGTTTATCTTGATAACCTTCGATTTTTTTTAACGAATTGAAACCTTGTTTTGTAAGATTGTGTCTATTAATTGCTATTAATAGAAGCTTACTATTCTTATGTTTTACAATTTATTACACACACACACACATACACACGCACACACACACACACACACACACACACACACACACACACACACACACACACTACACACACACACACACACACACACACACACACACACTACGCACACACACACACACACACACACACACACACACACACACACACACACACACACACACACACACACACACTACACACACACACACACACACACACACACACACACACACACACACACACACACACACACACACACACACACACACACACACACACACACACACACACACACACACACACACACACACACACACACACACACACACACCCACAAACACACACACACGCGCGCGCACACACACTCTCTCTCTCTCTCTCTCTCACACACACACACACACACACACACACACACACACACACACACACACACACACACACACACACATACCACATACACACAACTCAAACACAAAACTCTCAAGCATCCTCAGCCCTCACCAAGGGCAGAGCTATCCGTGCTAAGCTTTACCCTCTCCTCTGCCGCAGGAGTACCATCCCTCCCAAATTCACACACCACATGTACCAAATGCTCCTTCGTTCCTTACTCACCTGTGCTTACTTACTCCTGTCTAGTGGCCTCTTGGTTCCAACACGTCTCGGAAATCTCTTTAGTCTTTCCAATCCACTTCTACCAGACTCCTCTCCAACTCTTCTTGGTTCCTGTCAAATGTCACCATCCGAAACCTCCTTCCCTTGCTTCTTACAAGAAGAGTAAATTAATCACAATGAAGGAACTGCCGCCTTGGAAACTGCACTACGCTATATTGACTAATAGACACCTCACCAACAGATGGGCTCCCGCTAAGACGTCTACGCAACGAAGAAAGACGTTCTCACAAGCACACGATTAAGACACAACTTTTCCAAAAAAATGTAGCAACCGTGAAACAATATATTCCACAATTTAAATATTTATATTCCATAAATTAAATTTATGTAAGTACTATAATCAATCCAGTACTACCTTCACCTTCATAGCGTTCTACTGCACCTTTACTTTAGGCCTTGTTTACTTCTACTTTGTTTACTTATTTGGGACTTACCTCGCACTAGTTTTGCTGTAATACCTTAAATATCTTATCGTTCTATTGGATCTTTACAACTTTAGGCCTTGTTTACTTCTACTTTGTTTACTTATTTGGGACTTACCTCGCACTAGTTTTGCTGTAATACCTTCCATTTCATAGCATTTTATTGGATCTTTACCAACTTTAGGCCTTGTTTACTTCTACTTTGTTTACTCTTTTGTGACTCACCTCGCACTAGTTTTGCTGTAATACCTACAGTTTCATAGCGTTCTATTGGATCTTTACCAACTTTATGCCTTGTTTAATTCTACTTTGTTAACAATTTATAAACTCGCAACGCACTAGTTTTGCTGTAATACCTATCATTTCATAGCGTTCTATTAGATCTTTACCAACTTTAGGCCTTGTTTACTTCTACTTTGTTAACTCTTTTGGAACTCACCTCGCACTAGTTTTGCTGTAATACCTTAAATTTCATAGCGTTCTATTGGATCTATACCAACTTTAAGTCTTGCTTAATTCTACTTTGTTTACTCTTTCGGGAACCACCTCACACTAGTTTTACGGTAATACCTTCCATTTCATAGCGTTCTATTAGATCTTTACCAACTTTAGGCTTTGTTTACTTCTACTTTGTTTACTTATTTGGGACTTAACTCGCACTAGGTTTGCTGTAATACCTACCATTTCATAGCGTTTTATTGGATCTTTACCAACTTTAGGCCTTGTTTACTTCTACTTTGTTTACTCTTTTGAGACTCACCTCGCACTAGTTTTGCTGTAATACCTACAGTTTCATAGCGTTCTATTGGATCTTTACCAACTTTAGGCCTTGTTTACTTTTACTATGTTTACTCTTTCGGGAACCACCTCGCACTAGTTTTGCTGTAATACCTTCCATTTCATAGCGTTCCATTGGATCTTTACAACTTTAGGCCTTGTTTACTTCTACTTTGTTAACTCTTTCGGGAACCACCTCGCACTAGTTTTGCTGTAATACCTTAAATATCTTATCGTTCTATTGGATCTTTACAACTTTAGGCTTTGCTTACTTCTAGTTTGTTTATTCTTTTTAGACTCACCTCACACTAGTTTTGTTGTAATACCTACCATTTCATAGCGTTCCATTGGATCTTTACCACTTTAGGCCTTTTTTACTTCTACTTTGTTAACTTTTTCGGGAGCCACCTCACACTAGTTTTGCTGTAATACCTTCCATTTCATAGCGTTCTATTGGATCTTTACCAACTTTGGGTCTTGCTTACTTCTACTTTTTTGTTTAGACTTTCGGGAACCACCTCGCACTAGTTTTGCTGTAATACCTTCCATTTCATAGCGTTCTATTGGATCTCTACAACTTTAGGCATTTTTTACTTCTATTTTGTTAACTCTTTTGGGACTTACCTCACACTAATTTTGCTGTAATATCTTAAATTTCTTAGCGTTCTATTGGATCTTTTCAACTTTAGGCCTTGTTTACTTTTATTTTTTACTCTTTCGGGAACTAGCTCGCACTAGTTTTGCTGTGATACCTTCCATTTCATATCGTTCTATTGGATCTTTACAACTTTAGGCCTTGTTTACTTTTACTTTGTTTACTCTTTCGGGAACCACTTCGCACTAGTTTTGCTGTAATACCTTCCAATTCCTAGCGTTCTATGGATCTTTACAACATTAGGCCTTGTTTACTTTTATTTTTTACTCTTTCGGGAACTAGCTCGCACTAGTTTTGCGGTGATACCTTCCATTTCATATCGTTCTATTGGATCTTTACAACTTTAGGCCTTGTTTACTTTTACTTTGTTTACTCTTTCGGGAACCACCTCGCACTAGTTTTGCTGTGATACCTTCCATTTCATATCGTTCTATTGGATCTTTACAACTTTAGGCCTTGTTTACTTTTACTTTGTTTACTCTTTCGGGAACCACCTCGCACTAGTTTTGCTGTAATACCTTCCAATTCCTAGCGTTCTATGGATCTTTACAACTTTAGGTCTTGTTTACTTTTATTTTTTACTCTTTCGGGAACCACCTCGTCCTAGTTTTGCTGTGATACCTTCCATTTCATATCGTTCTATTGGATCTTTACAACTTTAGGCCTTGTTTACTTTTACTTTGTTTACTCTTTCGGGAACCTCCGCGCACTAGTTTTGCTGTAATACCTTCCAATTCCTAGCGTTCTATGGGTCTTTACAACTTTAGGCCTTGTTTACTTTTATTTTTTACTCTTTCGGGAACCACCTCGCACTAGTTTTGCTGTGATACCTTCCATTTCCTATCGTTCTATTGGATCTTTACAACTTTAGGCCTTGTCTACTTTTACTTTGTTTACTCTTTCGGGAACCACCTCGCACTAGTTTTGCTGTAATACCTTCCAATTCCTAGCGTTCTATGGATCTTTACAACTTTAGGCCTTGTTTACTTTTATTTTTTACTCATTCGGGAACCACGTCGCACTAGTTTTGCTGTGATACCTTCCATTTCATATCGTTCTATTGGATCTTTACAATTTTGGGCCTTGTTTACTTTTACTTTGTTTACTTATTCGGGAACCACCTCGCACTAGTTTTGCTGTAATACCTTCCAGTTCCTAGCGTTCTATGGATCTTTACAACTTTAGGCCTTGTTTACTTTTATTTTTTACTCTTTCGGGAACCACCTAGCACTAGTTTTGCTGTAATACCTTCCAATTCCTAGCGTTCTATGGATCTTTACAACTTTAGGCCTTGTTTACTTTTACTTTGTTTACTCTTTCGGGAACCACCTCGCACTAGTTTTGCTGTAATACGTTCCATTTCATAGCGTTCCATTGGATCTTTACAACTTTAGGCCTTGTTTACTTTTACTTTGTTTACTCTTTCGGGAACCACCTCGCACTAGTTTTGCTATAATACCTTATATTTCTTAGCGTTCTATTGGATCTTTACAAATTTAGGCTTTGTTTACTTCTACTTTGTTTATTCTTTTGGGACTCACCTCGCACTACGTCTGTGGTAATAACTTCCATTTGATAGCGTTCTATGTTATCCTTACCAACTTTAGCCCTTGTTTACTTCTACTTTGGTAACTCTTTTGGGACTCACCTCGCACTAGTTTTGCTGTAATACCTTCCATTTCATAGCGCTCTATGGGATCTTTACCACTTAAGGCCTTGTTTACTTCTACTTTGTTTACTCTTTTGGGACTCACCTCGCACTAGTTTTGCTGTAATACCTTCCATTTCATAGCGTACCATTGGATCTTTACAACTTTAGGCCTTGTTTACTTCTACTTTGTTAACACTTTCGGGAACCACATCGCACCTGTTTAGCTGTATTACCTTCCATTTCATAGTGTTCTATTGGAATTTTAAGAAATTTAGGCCTTGTTTACTTCTACTTTGTTAATTCTTTTGGGACTCACCTCGCACTAGTTTTGCTGTAATACCATCCATTTCATAGTGTTCTATTGGAATTTTAAGAACTTTAGGCCTTGTTTACTTCTACTTTGTTTATTTTTTTGAGACTCACCTCGCACAATTTTTGCTGTAATACCTTCCATTTCATACCGTGCTATTGGATCTTTACAACTTTAGGCCTTGTTTAGGTCCTTTGTTAACTCTTTCGGGGACCACCTTGTACTAGTTTTACTGTACTACCTTCCATTTCATAGGGTTCTATTGGATCTTTACCAACTATAAGCCTTGTTTAATTTTAATTTGTTAGTTCTTTCGGGAACCACCTTGTACTAGTTTTGCTGTAATACCTTCCATTTCAGAGCGTTATAATGGATCTTTACAACTTTCGGCCTTGTTTACTTTTATTTTTTAATCTTTCGGGAACCAGCTCGCACTAGTTTTGCTGTGATACCTTCCATTTCATATCGTTCTATTGGATCTTTACAACTTTAGGCCTTGTTTACTTTTACTTTGTTTACTCTTTCGGGAACCACTTCGCACTAGTTTTGCTGTAATACCTTCCAATTCCTAGCGTTCTATGGATCTTTACAACATTAGGCCTTGTTTACTTTTATTTTTTACTCTTTCGGGAACTAGCTCGCACTAGTTTTGCGGTGATACCTCCCATTTCATATCGTTCTATTGGATCTTTACAACTTTAGGCCTTGTTTACTTTTACTTTGTTTACTCTTTCGGGAACCACCTCGCACTAGTTTTGCTGTGATACCTTCCATTTCATATCGTTCTATTGGATCTTTACAACTTTAGGCCTTGTTTACGTTTACTTTGTTTACTCTTTAGGGAACCACCTCGCACTAGTTTTGCTGTAATACCTTCCAATTCCTAGCGTTCTATTGGATCTTTACAACTTTAGGCCTTGTTTACTTTTATTTTTTACTCTTTCGGGGACCACCTCGCACTAGTTTTGCTGTGATACCTTCCATTTCATATCGTTCTATTGGATCTTTACAACTTTAGGCCTTGTTTACTTTTACTTTGTTTACTCTTTCGGGAACCACCTCGCACTAGTTTTGCTGTAATACCTTCCAATTCCTAGCGTTCTATGGGTCTTTACAACTTTAGGCCTTGTTTACTTTTATTTTTTACTCTTTCGGGAACCACCTCGCACTAGTTTTGCTGTGATACCTTCCATTTCCTATCGTTCTATTGGATCTTTACAACTTTAGGCCTTGTCTACTTTTACTTTGTTTACTCTTTCGGGAACCACCTCGCACTAGTTTTGCTGTAATACCTTCCAATTCCTAGCGTTCTATGGATCTTTACAACTTTAGGCCTTGTTTACTTTTATTTTTTACACTTTCGGGAACCACCTCGCACTAGTTTTGCTGTGATACCTTCCATTTCATATCGTTCTATTGGATCTTTACAATTTTGGGCCTTGTTTACTTTTACTTTGTTTACTTATTCGGGAACCACCTCGCACTAGTTTTGCTGTAATACCTTCCAGTTCCTAGCGTTCTATGGATCTTTACAACTTTAGGCCTTGTTTACTTTTATTTTTTACTCTTTCGGGAACCACCTAGCACTAGTTTTGCTGTAATACCTTCCAATTCCTAGCGTTCTATGGATCTTTACAACTTTAGGCCTTGTTTACTTTTACTTTGTTTACTCTTTCGGGAACCACCTCGCACTAGTTTTGCTGTAATACGTTCCATTTCATAGCGTTCCATTGGATCTTTCCAACTTTAGGCCTTGTTTACTTTTACTTTGTTTACTCTTTCGGGAACCACCTAGCAGTAGTTTTGCTGTAATACCTTCCAATTCCTAGCGTTCTATGGATCTTTACAACTTTAGGCCTTGTTTACTTCTACTTTGTTTACTCTTTCGGGAACCACCTCGCACTAGTTTTGCTGTAATACGTTCCATTTCATAGCGTTCCATTGGATCTTTCCAACTTTAGGCCTTGTTTACTTTTACTTTGTTTACTCTTTCGGGAACCACCTCGCACTAGTTTTGCTATAATACCTTATATTTCTTAGCGTTCTATTGGATCTTTACAAGTTTAGGCTTTGTTTACTTCTACTTTGTTTATTCTTTTGGGACTCACCTCGCACTACGTCTGTGGTAATAACTTCCATTTCATAGCGTTCTATGTTATCCTTACCAACTTTAGCCCTTGTTTACTTCTACTTTGGTAACTCTTTTGGGACTCACCTCGCACTAGTTTTGCTGTAATACCTTCCATTTCATAGCGCTCTATGGGATCTTTACCACTTAAGGCCTTGTTTACTTCTACATTGTTTACTCTTTTGGGACTCACCTCGCACTAGTTTTGCTGTAATACCTTCCATTTCATAGCGTACCATTGGATCTTTACAACTTTAGGCCTTGTTTACTTCTACTTTGTTAACACTTTCGGGAACCACATCGCACTAGTTTAGCTGTATTACCTTCCATTTCATAGTGTTCTATTGGAATTTTAAGAAATTTAGGCCTTGTTTACTTCTACTTTGTTAATTCTTTTGGGACTCACCTCGCACTAGTTTTGCTGTAATACCATCCATTTCATAGTGTTCTATTGGAATTTTAAGAACTTTAGGCCTTGTTTACTTCTACTTTGTTTATTTTTTTGAGACTCACCTCGCACAATTTTTGCTGTAATACCTTCCATTTCATACCGTGCTATTGGATCTTTACAACTTTAGGCCTTGTTTAGGTCCTTTGTTAACTCTTTCGGGGACCACCTTGTACTAGTTTTACTGTACTACCTTCCATTTCATAGGGTTCTATTGGATCTTTACCAACTATAAGCCTTGTTTAATTTTAATTTGTTAGTTCTTTCGGGAACCAACTTGTACTAGTTTTGCTGTAATACCTTCCATTTCATAGCGTTCTATTGGATCTTTACAACTTTAGGCCTTGTTTACGTTTACTTTGTTTACTCTTTCGGGAACCACCTCGCATTAGTTTTGCTGTAATACCTTCCATTTCATATCGTTCTATTGGATCTTTACAACTTTAGGCCTTGTTTACTTTTACTTTGTTTACTCTTTCGGGAACCACCTCGCACTAGTTTTGCTGTAATAGTTCCATTTCATAGCGTTCCATTGGATCTTTACAACTTTAGGCCTTGTTTACTTTTACTTTGTTTACTCTTTCGGGAACCACCTCGCACTAGTTTTGCTGTAATACCTTCCAATTCCTAGCGTTCTATGGATCTTTACATCTTTAGGCCTTGTTTATTTTTATTTTTTACTCTTTCGGGAACCAGCTCGCACTACTTTTGCTGTGATACCTTCCATTTCATAGCGTTCTATTGGATCTTTACAACTTTCGGCCTTGTTTACTTTTATTTTTTAATCTTTCGGGAACCAGCTCGCACTAGTTTTGCTGTGATACCTTCCATTTCATATCGTTCTATTGGATCTTTACAACTTTAGGCCTTGTTTACTTTTACTTTGTTTACTCTTTCGGGAACCACCTCGCACTAGTTTTGCTGTAATACCTTCCAATTCCTAGCGTTCTATGGATCTTTACAACATTAGGCCTTGTTTACTTTTATTTTTTACTCTTTCGGGAACTAGCTCGCACTAGTTTTGCGGTGATACCTTCCATTTCATATCGTTCTATTGGATCTTTACAACTTTAGGCCTTGTTTACTTTTACTTTGTTTACTCTATCGGGAACCACCTCGCACTAGTTTTGCTGTAATAGTTCCATTTCATAGCGTTCCATTGGATCTTTACAACTTTAGGCCTTGTTTACTTTTACTTTGTTTACTCTTTCGGGAACCACCTCGCACTAGTTTTGCTGTAATACCTTCCAATTCCTAGCGTTCTATGGATCTTTACAACTTTAGGCCTTGTTTATTTTTATTTTTTACTCTTTCGGGAACCAGCTCGCACTACTTTTGCTGTGATACCTTCCATTTCATAGCGTTCTATTGGATCTTTACAACTTTAGGCCTTGTTTAGGTCCTTTGTTAACTCTTTCGGGGACCACCTTGTACTAGTTTTACTGTACTACCTTCCATTTCATAGGGTTCTATTGGATCTTTACCAACTATAAGCCTTGTTTAATTTTAATTTGTTAGTTCTTTCGGGAACCACCTTGTACTAGTTTTGCTGTAATACCTTCCATTTCATAGCGTTATAATGGATCTTTACAACTTTCGGCCTTGTTTACTTTTATTTTTTAATCTTTCGGGAACCAGCTCGCACTAGTTTTGCTGTGATACCTTCCATTTCATATCGTTCTATTGGATCTTTACAACTTTAGGCCTTGTTTACTTTTACTTTGTTTACTCTTTCGGGAACCACTTCGCACTAGTTTTGCTGTAATACCTTCCAATTCCTAGCGTTCTATGGATCTTTACAACATTAGGCCTTGTTTACTTTTATTTTTTACTCTTTCGGGAACTAGCTCGCACTAGTTTTGCGGTGATACCTTCCATTTCATATCGTTCTATTGGATCTTTACAACTTTAGGCCTTGTTTACTTTTACTTTGTTTACTCTTTCGGGAACCACCTCGCACTAGTTTTGCTGTGATACCTTCCATTTCATATCGTTCTATTGGATCTTTACAACTTTAGGCCTTGTTTACGTTTACTTTGTTTACTCTTTCGGGAACCACCTCGCACTAGTTTTGCTGTAATACCTTCCAATTCCTAGCGTTCTATTGGATCTTTACAACTTTAGGCCTTGTTTACTTTTATTTTTTACTCTTTCGGGGACCACCTCGCACTAGCTTTGCTGTGATACCTTCCATTTCATATCGTTCTATTGGATCTTTACAACTTTAGGCCTTGTTTACTTTTACTTTGTTTACTCTTTCGGGAACCACCTCGCACTAGTTTTGCTGTAATACCTTCCAATTCCTAGCGTTCTATGGATCTTTACAACTTTAGGTCTTGTTTACTTTTACTTTTTACTCTTTCGGGAACCACCTCGTCCTAGTTTTGCTGTGATACCTTCCATTTCATATCGTTCTATTGGATCTTTACAACTTTAGGCCTTGTTTACTTTTACTTTGTTTACTCTTTCGGGAACCTCCTCGCACTAGTTTTGCTGTAATACCTTCCAATTCCTAGCGTTCTATGGGTCTTTACAACTTTAGGCCTTGTTTACTTTTATTTTTTACTCTTTCGGGAACCACCTCGCACTAGTTTTGCTGTGATACCTTCCATTTCCTATCGTTCTATTGGATCTTTACAACTTTAGGCCTTGTCTACTTTTACTTTGTTTACTCTTTCGGGAACCACCTCGCACTAGTTTTGCTGTAATACCTTCCAATTCCTAGCGTTCTATGGATCTTTACAACTTTAGGCCTTGTTTACTTTTATTTTTTACACTTTCGGGAACCACCTCGCACTAGTTTTGCTGTGATACCTTCCATTTCATATCGTTCTATTGGATCTTTACAATTTTGGGCCTTGTTTACTTTTACTTTGTTTACTTATTCGGGAACCACCTCGCACTAGTTTTGCTGTAATACCTTCCAGTTCCTAGCGTTCTATGGATCTTTACAACTTTAGGCCTTGTTTACTTTTATTTTTTACTCTTTCGGGAACCACCTAGCACTAGTTTTGCTGTAATACCTTCCAATTCCTAGCGTTCTATGGATCTTTACAACTTTAGGCCTTGTTTACTTCTACTTTGTTTACTCTTTCGGGAACCACCTCGCACTAGTTTTGCTGTAATACGTTCCATTTCATAGCGTTCCATTGGATCTTTCCAACTTTAGGCCTTGTTTACTTTTACTTTGTTTACTCTTTCGGGAACCACCTCGCACTAGTTTTGCTATAATACCTTATATTTCTTAGCGTTCTATTGGATCTTTACAAGTTTAGGCTTTGTTTACTTCTACTTTGTTTATTCTTTTGGGACTCACCTCGCACTACGTCTGTGGTAATAACTTCCATTTCATAGCGTTCTATGTTATCCTTACCAACTTTAGCCCTTGTTTACTTCTACTTTGGTAACTCTTTTGGGACTCACCTCGCACTAGTTTTGCTGTAATACCTTCCATTTCATAGCGCTCTATGGGATCTTTACCACTTAAGGCCTTGTTTACTTCTACATTGTTTACTCTTTTGGGACTCACCTCGCACTAGTTTTGCTGTAATACCTTCCATTTCATAGCGTACCATTGGATCTTTACAACTTTAGGCCTTGTTTACTTCTACTTTGTTAACACTTTCGGGAACCACATCGCACTAGTTTAGCTGTATTACCTTCCATTTCATAGTGTTCTATTGGAATTTTAAGAAATTTAGGCCTTGTTTACTTCTACTTTGTTAATTCTTTTGGGACTCACCTCGCACTAGTTTTGCTGTAATACCATCCATTTCATAGTGTTCTATTGGAATTTTAAGAACTTTAGGCCTTGTTTACTTCTACTTTGTTTATTTTTTTGAGACTCACCTCGCACAATTTTTGCTGTAATACCTTCCATTTCATACCGTGCTATTGGATCTTTACAACTTTAGGCCTTGTTTAGGTCCTTTGTTAACTCTTTCGGGGACCACATTGTACTAGTTTTACTGTACTACCTTCCATTTCATAGGGTTCTATTGGATCTTTACCAACTATAAGCCTTGTTTAATTTTAATTTGTTAGTTCTTTCGGGAACCAACTTGTACTAGTTTTGCTGTAATACCTTCCATTTCATAGCGTTCTATTGGATCTTTACAACTTTAGGCCTTGTTTACGTTTACTTTGTTTACTCTTTCGGGAACCACCTCGCATTAGTTTTGCTGTAATACCTTCCATTTCATATCGTTCTATTGGATCTTTACAACTTTAGGCCTTGTTTACTTTTACTTTGTTTACTCTTTCGGGAACCACCTCGCACTAGTTTTGCTGTAATAGTTCCATTTCATAGCGTTCCATTGGATCTTTACAACTTTAGGCCTTGTTTACTTTTACTTTGTTTACTCTTTCGGGAACCACCTCGCACTAGTTTTGCTGTAATACCTTCCAATTCCTAGCGTTCTATGGATCTTTACATCTTTAGGCCTTGTTTATTTTTATTTTTTACTCTTTCGGGAACCAGCTCGCACTACTTTTGCTGTGATACCTTCCATTTCATAGCGTTCTATTGGATCTTTACAACTTTCGGCCTTGTTTACTTTTATTTTTTAATCTTTCGGGAACCAGCTCGCACTAGTTTTGCTGTGATACCTTCCATTTCATATCGTTCTATTGGATCTTTACAACTTTAGGCCTTGTTTACTTTTACTTTGTTTACTCTTTCGGGAACCACCTCGCACTAGTTTTGCTGTAATACCTTCCAATTCCTAGCGTTCTATGGATCTTTACAACATTAGGCCTTGTTTACTTTTATTTTTTAGTCTTTCGGGAACTAGCTCGCACTAGTTTTGCGGTGATACCTTCCATTTCATATCGTTCTATTGGATCTTTACAACTTTAGGCCTTGTTTACTTTTACTTTGTTTACTCTATCGGGAACCACCTCGCACTAGTTTTGCTGTAATAGTTCCATTTCATAGCGTTCCATTGGATCTTTACAACTTTAGGCCTTGTTTACTTTTACTTTGTTTACTCTTTCGGGAACCACCTCGCACTAGTTTTGCTGTAATACCTTCCAATTCCTAGCGTTCTATGGATCTTTACAACTTTAGGCCTTGTTTATTTTTATTTTTTACTCTTTCGGGAACCAGCTCGCACTACTTTTGCTGTGATACCTTCCATTTCATAGCGTTCTATTGGATCTTTACAACTTTAGGCCTTGTTTAGGTCGTTTGTTAACTCTTTCGGGGACCACCTTGTACTAGTTTTACTGTACTACCTTCCATTTCATAGGGTTCTATTGGATCTTTACCAACTATAAGCCTTGTTTAATTTTAATTTGTTAGTTCTTTCGGGAACCACCTTGTACTAGTTTTGCTGTAATACCTTCCATTTCATAGCGTTATAATGGATCTTTACAACTTTCGGCCTTGTTTACTTTTATTTTTTAATCTTTCGGGAACCAGCTCGCACTAGTTTTGCTGTGATACCTTCCATTTCATATCGTTCTATTGGATCTTTACAACTTTAGGCCTTGTTTACTTTTACTTTGTTTACTCTTTCGGGAACCACCTCGCACTAGTTTTGCTGTAATACCTTCCAATTCCTAGCGTTCTATGGATCTTTACAACATTAGGCCTTGTTTACTTTTACTTTGTTTACTCTTTCGGGAACCACCTCGCACTAGTTTTGCTGTGATACCTTCCATTTCATATCGTTCTATTGGATCTTTACAACTTTAGGCCTTGTTTACGTTTACTTTGTTTACTCTTTCGGGAACCACCTCGCACTAGTTTTGCTGTAATACCTTCCAATTCCTAGCGTTCTATTGGATCTTTACAACTTTAGGCCTTGTTTACTTTTATTTTTTACTCTTTCGGGACCACCTCGCACTAGCTTTGCTGTGATACCTTCCATTTCATATCGTTCTATTGGATCTTTACAACTTTAGGCCTTGTTTACTTTTACTTTGTTTACTCTTTCGGGAACCACCTCGCACTAGTTTTGCTGTAATACCTTCCAATTCCTAGCGTTCTATGGATCTTTACAACTTTAGGTCTTGTTTACTTTTACTTTTTACTCTTTCGGGAACCACCTCGTCCTAGTTTTGCTGTGATACCTTCCATTTCATATCGTTCTATTGGATCTTTACAACTTTAGGCCTTGTTTACTTTTACTTTGTTTACTCTTTCGGGAACCTCCTCGCACTAGTTTTGCTGTAATACCTTCCAATTCCTAGCGTTCTATGGGTCTTTACAACTTTAGGCCTTGTTTACTTTTATTTTTTACTCTTTCGGGAACCACCTCGCACTAGTTTTGCTGTGATACCTTCCATTTCCTATCGTTCTATTGGATCTTTACAACTTTAGGCCTTGTCTACTTTTACTTTGTTTACTCTTTCGGGAACCACCTCGCACTAGTTTTGCTGTAATACCTTCCAATTCCTAGCGTTCTATGGATCTTTACAACTTTACGCCTTGTTTACTTTTATTTTTTACACTTTCGGGAACCACCTCGCACTAGTTTTGCTGTGATACCTTCCATTTCATATCGTTCTATTGGATCTTTACAATTTTGGGCCTTGTTTACTTTTACTTTGTTTACTTATTCGGGAACCACCTCGCACTAGTTTTGCTGTAATACCTTCCAGTTCCTAGCGTTCTATGGATCTTTACAACTTTAGGCCTTGTTTACTTTTATTTTTTACTCTTTCGGGAACCACCTAGCACTAGTTTTGCTGTAATACCTTCCAATTCCTAGCGTTCTATGGATCTTTACAACTTTAGGCCTTGTTTACTTTTACTTTGTTTACTCTTTCGGGAACCACCTCGCACTAGTTTTGCTGTAATACGTTCCATTTCATAGCGTTCCATTGGATCTTTCCAACTTTAGGCCTTGTTTACTTTTACTTTGTTTACTCTTTCGGGAACCACCTCGCACTAGTTTTGCTATAATACCTTATATTTCTTAGCGTTCTATTGGATCTTTACAAGTTTAGGCTTTGTTTACTTCTACTTTGTTTATTCTTTTGGGACTCACCTCGCACTACGTCTGTGGTAATAACTTCCATTTCATAGCGTTCTATGTTATCCTTACCAACTTTAGCCCTTGTTTACTTCTACTTTGGTAACTCTTTTGGGACTCACCTCGCACTAGTTTTGCTGTAATACCTTCCATTTCATAGCGCTCTATGGGATCTTTACCACTTAAGGCCTTGTTTACTTCTACATTGTTTACTCTTTTGGGACTCACCTCGCACTAGTTTTGCTGTAATACCTTCCATTTCATAGCGTACCATTGGATCTTTACAACTTTAGGCCTTGTTTACTTCTACTTTGTTAACACTTTCGGGAACCACATCGCACTAGTTTAGCTGTATTACCTTCCATTTCATAGTGTTCTATTGGAATTTTAAGAAATTTAGGCCTTGTTTACTTCTACTTTGTTAATTCTTTTGGGACTCACCTCGCACTAGTTTTGCTGTAATACCATCCATTTCATAGTGTTCTATTGGAATTTTAAGAACTTTAGGCCTTGTTTACTTCTACTTTGTTTATTTTTTTGAGACTCACCTCGCACAATTTTTGCTGTAATACCTTCCATTTCATACCGTGCTATTGGATCTTTACAACTTTAGGCCTTGTTTAGGTCCTTTGTTAACTCTTTCGGGGACCACCTTGTACTAGTTTTACTGTACTACCTTCCATTTCATAGGGTTCTATTGGATCTTTACCAACTATAAGCCTTGTTTAATTTTAATTTGTTAGTTCTTTCGGGAACCAACTTGTACTAGTTTTGCTGTAATACCTTCCATTTCATAGCGTTCTATTGGATCTTTACAACTTTAGGCCTTGTTTACGTTTACTTTGTTTACTCTTTCGGGAACCACCTGGCATTAGTTTTGCTGTAATACCTTCCATTTCATATCGTTCTATTGGATCTTTACAACTTTAGGCCTTGTTTACTTTTACTTTGTTTACTCTTTCGGGAACCACCTCGCACTAGTTTTGCTGTAATAGTTCCATTTCATAGCGTTCCATTGGATCTTTACAACTTTAGGCCTTGTTTACTTTTACTTTGTTTACTCTTTCGGGAACCACCTCGCACTAGTTTTGCTGTAATACCTTCCAATTCCTAGCGTTCTATGGATCTTTACATCTTTAGGCCTTGTTTATTTTTATTTTTTACTCTTTCGGGAACCAGCTCGCACTACTTTTGCTGTGATACCTTCCATTTCATAGCGTTCTATTGGATCTTTACAACTTTCGGCCTTGTTTACTTTTATTTTTTAATCTTTCGGGAACCAGCTCGCACTAGTTTTGCTGTGATACCTTCCATTTCATATCGTTCTATTGGATCTTTACAACTTTAGGCCTTGTTTACTTTTACTTTGTTTACTCTTTCGGGAACCACCTCGCACTAGTTTTGCTGTAACACCTTCCAATTCCTAGCGTTCTATGGATCTTTACAACATTAGGCCTTGTTTACTTTTATTTTTTACTCTTTCGGGAACTAGCTCGCACTAGTTTTGCGGTGATACCTTCCATTTCATATCGTTCTATTGGATCTTTACAACTTTAGGCCTTGTTTACTTTAACTTTGTTTACTCTATCGGGAACCACCTCGCACTAGTTTTGCTGTAATAGTTCCATTTCATAGCGTTCCATTGGATCTTTACAACTTTAGGCCTTGTTTACTTTTACTTTGTTTACTCTTTCGGGAACCACCTCGCACTAGTTTTGCTGTAATACCTTCCAATTCCTAGCGTTCTATGGATCTTTACAACTTTAGGCCTTGTTTATTTTTATTTTTTACTCTTTCGGGAACCAGCTCGCACTACTTTTGCTGTGATACCTTCCATTTCATAGCGTTCTATTGGATCTTTACAACTTTCGGCCTTGTTTACTTTTATTTTTTAATCTTTCGGGAACCAGCTCGCACTAGTTTTGCTGTGATACCTTCCATTTCATATCGTTCTATTGGATCTTTTACAACTTTAGTCCTTGCTTACTTTTACTTTGTTTACTCTTTCGGGAACCACCTCGCACTAGTTTTGCTGTAATACCTTCCAATTCCTAGCGTAATATGGATCTTTACAACATTAGGCCTTGTTTACTTTTATTTTTTACTCTTTCGGGAACTAGCTCGCAATAGTTTTGCGGTGATACCTTCCATTTCATATCGTTCTATTGGATCTTTACAACTTTAGGCCTTGTTTACTTTTACTTTGTTTACTCTTTCGGGAACCACCTCGCACTAGTTTTGCTGTGATACCTTCCATTTCATATCGTTCTATTGGATCTTTACAACTTTAGGCCTTGTTTACTTTTACTTTGTTTACTCTTTCGGGAACCACCTCGCACTAGTTTTGCTGTAATACCTTCCAATTCCTAGCGTTCTATGGATCTTTACAACTTTAGGTCTTGTTTACTTTTATTTTTTACTCATTCGGGAACCACCTCGTCCTAGTTTTGCTGTGATACCTTCCATTTCATATCGTTCTATTGGATCTTTACAACTTTAGGCCTTGTTTACTTTTACTTTGTTTACTCTTTCGGGGACCTCCTCGCACTAGTTTTGCTGTAATACCTTCCAATTCCTAGCGTTCTATGGGTCTTTACAACTTTAGGCCTTGTTTACTTTTATTTTTTACTCTTTCGGGAACCACCTCACACTAGTTTTGCTGTGATACCTTCCATTTCCTATCGTTCTATTGGATCTTTACAACTTTAGTCCTTGTCTACTTTTACTTTGTTTACTCTTTCGGGAACCAACTCGCACTAGTTTTGCTGTAATACCTTCCAATTCCTAGCGTTCTATGGATCTTTATGACTTTAGGCCTTGTTTACTTTTATTTTTTACACTTTCGGGAACCACCTCGCACTAGTTTTGCTGTGATACCTTCCATTTCATATCGTTCAATTGGATCTTTACAACTTTGGGCCTTGTTTACTTTTACTTTGTTTACTTATTCGGGAACCACCTCGCACTAGTTTTGCTGTAA
This sequence comes from Prosapia bicincta, assembly GCA_036971475.1. Classification (NCBI taxonomy): domain Eukaryota; kingdom Metazoa; phylum Arthropoda; class Insecta; order Hemiptera; family Cercopidae; genus Prosapia; species Prosapia bicincta. The sequence goes on from JBAIZL010000006.1 coordinate 54,240,564, forward strand.
TACCTTCCAGTTCTTAGCGTTCTATGGATCTTTACAACTTTAGGCCTTGTTTACTTTTATTTTTTACTCCTTCGGGAACCACCTCGCACTAGTTTTGCTGTAATACCTTCCATTTCATAGCGCTCCATTGGATCTTTACAACTTTAGGCCTTGTTTACTTTTACTTTGTTTACTCTTTTGGGAACCACCTCGCACTAGTTTTGCTATAATACCTTATATTTCTTATCGTTCTATTGGATCATTACAAATTTAGGCTTTGTTTACTTCTACTTTGTTTATTCTTTTGGTACTCACCTCGCACTACGTCTGTGGTAATAACTTCCATTTCATAGCGTTCTATGTTATCCTTACCAACTTTAGCCCTTGTTTACTTCTACTTTGGTAACTCTTTTGGGACTCACTTCGCACTAGTTTTGCTGTAATACCTTCCATTTCATAGCGCTCTATGGGATCTCTACCACTTAAGGCCTTGTTTACTTCTACTTTGTTTACTCTTTTGGGTACCACCTCGCACTAGTTTTGCTGTAATACCTTCCATTTCATAACGGTCCATTGGATCGTTACAACTTTACGCCTTGTTTACACTTTTGGGACTCACCTCGCACTAGTTTTGCTGTAATACCTTCTATTTCTTAGCGTTCTATTGGATCTTTTCAACTTTAGGCGTTATTTACTTTTACTTTGTTTACTCTTTCGGGAACCACCTCGCACTAGTTTTGCTGTAATACCTTAAAATTCCTAGCGTTCTATGGATCTTTACAACTTTAGGCCTTGTTTATTTTTGTTTTTTACTCTTTCGGGAACCAGCTCGCACTAGTTTTGCTGGGATACCTTCCATTTCATATCGTTCTATTGGATCTTTACAACTTTAGTCCTTGTTTACTTTTACTTTGTTTACTCTTTCGGGAACCACCTCGCACTAGTTTTGCTGTAATACCTTCCATTTCATAGCGTTCCATTGGATCTTTACAAATTTAGGCCTTGTTTACTTTTACTTTGTTTACTCTTTCGGGAACCACCTCGCACTAGTTTTGCTGTAATACCTTCCAATTCCTAGCGTTCTATGGATCTTTACAACTTTAGGCCTTGTTTACTTTTATTTTTTACTCATTCGGGAACCACCTCGCACTAGTTTTTCTGTGATACCTTCCATTTCATAGCGTTCTATTGGATCTTTACCAACTGTAGGCCTTGTTTACTTTTACTTTGTTTACTTTTTCGGGAACCACCTCGCACTAGTTTTGCTGTAATACCTTCCAATTCCTAGCGTTCTATGGATCTTTACAACTTTAGGCCTTGTTTACTTTTATTTTTTACTCTTTCGAAAACCACCTCGCACTAGTTTTTCTGTGATACCTTCCATTTCATAGCGTTCTATTGGATCTTTACCAACTGTAGGCCTTGTTTACTTTTACTTTGTTTACTCTTTCGGGAACCACCTCGCACTAGTTTTGCTGTAATACCTTCCATTTCATATCGTTCTATTGGATCTTTACAACTTTAGGCCTTGTTTACTTTTACTTTGTTTACTCTTTCGGGAACCACCTCGCACTAGTTTTGCTGTAATACCTTCCAATTCCTAGCGTTCTATGGATCTTTACAACTTTAGGCCTTGTTTACTTTTATTTTTTACTCTTTCGGGAACTAGCTCGCACTAGTTTTGCTGTGATACCTTCCATTTCATAGCGTTCTATTGGATCTTTACAACTTTCGGCCTTGTTTACTTTTATTTTTTAATCTTTCGGGAACCAGCTCGCACTAGTTTTGCTGTGATACCTTCCATTTCATATCGTTCTATTGGATCTTTACAACTTTAGGCCTTGTTTACTTTTACTTTGTTTACTCTTTCGGGAACCACCTCGCACTAGTTTTGCTGTAATACCTTCCAATTCCTAGCGTTCTATGGATCTTTACAACTTTAGGTCTTGTTTACTTTTATTTTTTACTCTTTCGGGAACCACCTCGTCCTAGTTTTGCTGTGATACCTTCCATTTCATATCGTTCTATTGGATCTTTACAACTTTAGGCCTTGTTTACTTTTACTTTGTTTACTCTTTCGGGAACCACCTCGCACTAGTTTTGCTGTAATACCTTCCAATTCCTAGCGTTCTATGGATCTTTACAACTTTAGGCCTTGTTTACTTTTATTTTTTACACTTTCGGGAACCACCTCGCACTAGTTTTGCTGTGATACCTTCCATTTCATATCGTTCTATTGGATCTTTACAACTTTAGGCCTTGTTTACTTTTACTTTGTTTACTTATTCGGGAACCACCTCGCACTAGTTTTGCTGTAATACCTTCCAGTTCCTAGCGTTCTATGGATCTTTACAACTTTAGGCCTTGTTTACTTTTATTTTTTACTCTTTCGGGAACCACCTCGCACTAGTTTTGAGGTAATACCTTCCAATTCCTAGCGTTCTATGGATCTTTACAACTTTAGGCCTTGTTTACTTTTACTTTGTTTACTCTTTCGGGAACCACCTCGCACTAGTTTTGCGGTGATACCTTCCATTTCATATCGTTCTATTGGATCTTTACAACTTTAGCCCTTGTTTACTTTTACTTTGTTTACTCTTTCGGGAACCACCTCGCACTAGTTTTGCTGTGATACCATCCATTTCATATCGTTCTATTGGATCTTTACAACTTTAGTCCTTGTTTACTTTTACTTTGTTTACTCTTTCGGGAACCACCTCGCACTAGTTTTGCTGTAATACCTTCCATTTCATAGCGTTCCATTGGATCTTTACAAATTTAGGCCTTGTTTACTTTTACTTTGTTTACTCTTTCGGGAACCACCTCGCACTAGTTTTGCTGTAATACCTTCCAATTCCTAGCGTTCTATGGATCTTTACAACTTTAGGCCTTGTTTACTTTTATTTTTTACTCATTCGGGAACCACCTCGCACTAGTTTTTCTGTGATACCTTCCATTTCATAGCGTTCTATTGGATCTTTACCAACTGTAGGCCTTGTTTACTTTTACTTTGTTTACTCTTTCGGGAACCACCTCGCACTAGTTTTGCTGTAATACCTTCCAATTCCTAGCGTTCTATGGATCTTTACAACTTTAGGCCTTGTTTACTTTTATTTTTTACTCTTTCGAAAACCACCTCGCACTAGTTTTTCTGTGATACCTTCCATTTCATAGCGTTCTATTGGATCTTTACCAACTGTAGGCCTTGTTTACTTTTACTTTGTTTACTCTTTCGGGAACCACCTCGCACTAGTTTTGCTGTAATACCTTCCATTTCATATCGTTCTATTGGATCTTTACAACTTTAGGCCTTGTTTACTTTTACTTTGTTTACTCTTTCGGGAACCACCTCGCACTAGTTTTGCTGTAATACCTTAAAATTCCTAGCGTTCTATGGATCTTTACAACTTTAGGCCTTGTTTACTTTTATTTTTTACTCTTTCGGGAACTAGCTCGCACTAGTTTTGCTGTGATACCTTCCATTTCATAGCGTTCTATTGGATCTTTACAACTTTCGGCCTTGTTTACTTTTATTTTTTAATCTTTCGGGAACCAGCTCGCACTAGTTTTGCTGTGATACCTTCCATTTCATATCGTTCTATTGGATCTTTACAACTTTAGGCCTTGTTTACTTTTACTTTGTTTACTCTTTCGGGAACCACCTCGCACTAGTTTTGCTGTAATACCTTCCAATTCCTAGCGTTCTATGGATCTTTACAACTTTAGGTCTTGTTTACTTTTATTTTTTACTCTTTCGGGAACCACCTCGTCCTAGTTTTGCTGTGATACCTTCCATTTCATATCGTTCTATTGGATCTTTACAACTTTAGGCCTTGTTTACTTTTACTTTGTTTACTCTTTCGGGAACCACCTCGCACTAGTTTTGCTGTAATACCTTCCAATTCCTAGCGTTCTATGGATCTTTACAACTTTAGGCCTTGTTTACTTTTATTTTTTACACTTTCGGGAACCACCTCGCACTAGTTTTGCTGTGATACCTTCCATTTCATATCGTTCTATTGGATCTTTACAACTTTAGGCCTTGTTTACTTTTACTTTGTTTACTTATTCGGGAACCACCTCGCACTAGTTTTGCTGTAATACCTTCCAGTTCCTAGCGTTCTATGGATCTTTACAACTTTAGGCCTTGTTTACTTTTATTTTTTACTCTTTCGGGAACCACCTCGCACTAGTTTTGAGGTAATACCTTCCAATTCCTAGCGTTCTATGGATCTTTACAACTTTAGGCCTTGTTTACTTTTACTTTGTTTACTCTTTCGGGAACCACCTCGCACTAGTTTTGCGGTGATACCTTCCATTTCATATCGTTCTATTGGATCTTTACAACTTTAGCCCTTGTTTACTTTTACTTTGTTTACTCTTTCGGGAACCACCTCGCACTAGTTTTGCTGTGATACCATCCATTTCATATCGTTCTATTGGATCTTTACAACTTTAAGCCTTGTTTACTTTTACTTTGTTTACTCTTTCGGGAACCACCTCGCACTAGTTTTGCTGTAATACCTTCCAATTCCTAGCGTTTTATGGATCTTTACAACTTTAGGCCTTGTTTACTTTTATTTTTTACTCTTTCGGGAACCACTTCGCACTAGTTTTGCTGTGATACCTTCCATTTCATATCGTTCTATTGGATCTTTACAACTTTAGGCCTTATTTACTCTTACTTTGTTTACTCTTTCGGGAACCTCCTCGCACTAGTTTTGCTGTAATACCTTCCAATTCCTAGCGTTCTATGGGTCTTTACAACTTTAGGCCTTGTTTACTTTTATTTTTTACTCTTTCGGGAACCACCTCGCACTAGTTTTGCTGTGATACCTTCAATTTCATATCGTTCTATTGGATCTTTACAACTTTAGGCCTTGTTTACTTTTACTTTGTTTACTTATTCGGGAAACACCTCGCACTAGTTTTGCTGTAATACCTTCCAATTTCTAGCGTTCTATGGATCTTTACAACTTTAGGCCTTGTTTACTTTTATTTTTTACTCTTCCGGGAACCACCTCGCACTAGTTTTGTTGTGATACCTTCCATTTCATATCGTTCTATTGGATCTTTAACTTTAGGCCTTGTTTACTTTTACTTTGTTTACTCTTTCGGGAACCACCTCACTCTAGTGTTGCTGTAATACCTTCAAATTCCTAGCGTTCTATGGATCTTTCAAACTTTAGGCCTTGTTTACTTTTATTTTTTACTCTTTCGGGAACCACCTCGCACTAGTTTTGCTGTGATACCATCCATTTCATATCGTTCTATTGGATCTTTACAAGTTTAGGCCTTGTTTACATTTACTTTGTTTACTCTTTCGGGAACCACCTCGCACTAGTTTTGCTGTAATACCTTCCAATTCCTAGCGTTCTATGGATCTTTACAACTTTAGGCCTTGTTTACTTTTATTTTTTACTCTTTCGGGAACCACCTCGCACTAGTTTTGCTGTGATACCTTAAATTTCATATCGTTCTATTGGATCTTTACAACTTTAGGCCTTGTTTACTTTTACTTTGTTTACTCTTTCGGGAACCACCTCGCACTAGTATCGCTGTAATACCTTCCATTTCATAGCGTTCCATAGGATCTTTACAACTTTAGGCATTGTTTACTTTTACTTTGTTCACTCTCTCGGGAACCACCTCGCACTAGTTTTGCTGTAATACCTTCCAATTCCTAGCGATCTATGGATCTTTACAACTTTAGGCCTTGTTTACTTTTATTTTTTACTCTTTCGGGAACCACCTCGCACTAGTTTTGCTGTGATACCTTCCATTTCATATCGTTCTATTGGATCTTTACAAGTTTAGGCCTTGTTTACTTTTACTTTGTTTACTCTTTCGGGAACCTCCTCGCACTAGTTTTGCTGTAATACCTTCCAATTCCTAGCGTTCTATGGGTCTTTACAACTTTAGGCCTTGTTTACTTTTATTTTTTACTCTTTCGGGAACCACCTCGCACTAGTTTTGCTGTGATACCTTCCATTTCATAACGTTCTATTGGATCTTTACAACTTTAGGCTTTGTTTACTTTTACTTTGTTTACTTTTTCGGGAAACACCTCGCACTAGTTTTGCTGTAATACCTTCCAATTCCTAGCGTTCTATGGATCTTTACAACTTTAGGCCTTGTTTACTTTTATTTTTTACTGTTTCGGGAACCACCTCGCACTAGTTTTGTTGTGATACTTTCCATTTCATATTGTTCTATTGGATCTTTACAACTTTAGGTCTTGTTTACTTTTACTTTGTTAACTCTTTCGGGAACCACCTCGCTCTAGTGTTGCTGTAATACCTTCCAATTCCTAGCGTTCTATCGATCTTTCAAACTTTAGGCCTTGTTTACTTTTATTTTTTACTCTTTCGGGAACCACCTCGCACTAGTTTTGCTGTGATACCATCCATTTCATATCGTTCTATTGGATCTTTACAAGTTTAGGCCTTGTTTACTTTTACTTTGTTTACTCTTTCGGGAACCACCTCGCACTAGTTTTGCTGTAATACCTTCCAATTCCTAGCGTTCTATGGATCTTTACAAATTTAGGCCTTGTTTACTTTTATTTTTTACTCTTTCGGGAACCACCTCGCACTAGTTTTGCTGTGATACCTTCCATTTCATATCGTTCTATTGGATCTTTACAACTGTAGGCCTTGTTTACTTTTACTTTGTTTACTCTTTCGGGAACCACCTCGCACTAGTATTGCTGTAATACCTTCCATATCATCACGTTCCATAGGATCTTTACAACTTTAGGCCTTGTTTACTTTTACTTTGTTTACTCTTTCGGGAACCACCTCGCACTAGTTTTGCTGTAATACCTTCCAATTCCTAGCGTTCTATGGATCTTTACAACTTTAGGCCTTGTTTACTTTTATTTTTTACTCTTTCGGGAACCACCTCGCACTAGTTTTGCTGTGATACCTTCCATTTTATATCGTTCTATTGGATCTTTACAACTTTAGGCCTTGTTTACTTTTACTTTGTTTACTCTTTCGGGAACCACCTCGCAATAGTTTTGCTGTAATACCTTCCAATTCCTAGCGTTCTATGGATCTTTACAACTTTAGGCCTTGTTTACTTTTATTTTTTACTCTTTCGGGAACCACCTCGCACTAGGTTTGCTGTGATACCTTCCATTTCATATCGTTCTATTGGATTTTTACAACTTTAGGCCTTGTTTACTTTTACTTTGTTTACTCTTTCGGGAACCACCTCGCACTAGTTTTGCTGGTATATCTTAAATATCTTAGCGTTCTATTGGATCCTTTCAACTTTAGGCCTTGTTTACTTCTACTTTGTTACCTCTTTCGGGAACCACCTCGCACTAGTTTTGCTGTAATACCTTCCACTTCATATAGTTCTATTGGATCTTTACAACTTTAGGCCTTGTTTACTTTTACTTTGTTTACCCTTTCGGGAACCACCTCGCACTAGTTTTGCTGTAATACCTTCCATTTCCTAGCGTTCTATTGGATCTTTACAACTTTAGGTATTTTTTACTTCTACTTTGTTAACTCTTTTGGGACTCACCTTGCACTACGTCTGCGGTAATACCTTCCATTTCACAGCGTTCTATGTTATCCTTACCAACTTTAGCCCTTGTTTACTTCTACTTTGGTAACTCTTTTGGGACTCACCTTGCACTAGTTTTGCTGTAATACCTTCCATTTCATACCGTTCTATTGGATCTTTACCAACTGTAGGCCTTGTTTACTTCTACTATGTTTACTCTTTCGGGAACCAGCTCGCACTAGTTTTGCTGTAATACCTTCCACTTCATAGCGTTCTATTGGATTTTTACAACTTTAGGCCTTGTTTACTTTTACTTTGTTTACTCTTTCGGGAACCACCTCGTACTAGTTTTGCTGTAATACCTTCCAATTCCTAGTGTTCTATTGGATCTTTACAACTTTAGGCCTTGTTTACTTTTATTTTTTACTCTTTCGGGAACTAGCTCGCACTAGTTTTGCTGTGATACCTTCCATTTCATAGCGTTCTATTGGATCTTTACAACTTTCGGCCTTGTTTACTTTTATTTTGTAATCTTTCGGGAACCAGCTCGCACTAGTTTTGCTGTGATACCTTCCATTTCATATCGTTCTATTGGATCTTTACAACTTTAGGCCTTGTTTACTTTTACTTTGTTTACTCTTTCGGGAACCACCTCGCACTAGTTTTGCTGTAATACCTTCCAATTCCTAGCGTTCTATGGATCTTTACAACTTTAGGCCTTGTTTACTTTTATTTTTTACTCTTTCGGGAACTAGCTCGCACTAAATTTACGGTGATACCTTCCATTTCATATCGTTCTATTGGAACTTTACAACTTTAGGCCTTGTTTACTTTTACTTTGTTTACTCTTTCGGGAACCACCTCGCACTAGTTTTGCTGTGATACCTTCCATTTCATATCGTTCTATTGGATCTTTACAACTTTAGGCCTTGTTTACTTTTACTTTGTTTACTCTTTCGGGAACCACCTCGCACTAGTTTTGCTGTAATACCTTCCAATTCCTAGCGTTCTATGGATCTTTACAACTTTAGGCCTTGTTTACTTTTATTTTTTACTCTTTCGGGAACCACCTCGCACTAGTTTTGCTGTGATACCTTCCATTTCATATCGTTCTATTGGATCTTTACAACTTTAGGCCTTGTTTACTTTTACTTTGTTTACTCTTTCGGGAACCACCTCGCACTAGTTTTGCTGTAATACCTTCCAATTCCTAGCGTTCTATGGATGTTTACAACTTTAGGCCTTGTTTACTTTTATTTTTTACTCTTTCGGGAACCACCTCGCAATAGTTTTGCGGTGATAACTTCCACTTCATATCGTTCTATTGGATCTTTACAACTTTAGGCCTTGTTTACTTTTACTTTGTTACCTCTTTCGGGAACCACCTCGCACTAGTTTTGCTGTAATACCTTCCATTTCATATAGTTCTATTGGATCTTTACCACTTTAGGCCTTGTTTACTTTTACTTTGTTTACTTATTCGGGAACCACCTCGCACTAGTTTTGCTGTAATACCTTCCATTTCATAGCGTTCTTTTGGATCTTTACGAACTTTAGGCCTTGTTTACTTCTACTTTGTTAACTCTTTTGGGACTCACCTAGCACTAGTTTTGCTGTAATACCTTCCATTTCATAGCGTTCTATTGGATCTTTACGAACTTTAGGCCTTGTTTACTTCTACTTTGTACACTCTTTTGGGACTCACCTGGCACTAGTTTTGCTGTAATACCTTCCATTTCATAGCGTTCTATAGGATCTTTACGAACTATAGTCCTTGTTTACTTCTACTTTGTTAACTCTTTTGGGACTCACCTGCCACTAGTTTTGCTGTAATACCTTCCATTTCATAGCGTTCTTTTGGATCTTTACGAACTTTAGGCCTTGTTTACTTCTACTTTGTTTACTCTTTTGGGACTCACATCGCACTACGTCTGCGGTAATACCTACCATGTCATAGCGTTCCATTTTATGCTTTCCTACTATAGACGTTGTTTACTTATACTGTGTTAACTCTTTTGGGACTCATCTCGCACTATTTTTGCTGTAATACCTACCATTTCATAGTGTTCTATTCGATCTTTACCAACTTTAGGCCTTGTTTACTTCTACTTTGTTTACTCTTTTGGGAACCACCTCGCACTAGTTTTGCTGTAATACCTTCCAATTCATAGCGATCTTTTGGATTTTTAGATCTTTAGGCCTTGCTTACTTCTACTTTGTTTACTTTTTCGTGAACCACCTCGCACTAGTTTTGCTGTTATATCTTAAATATCTTAGCGTTCTATTGGATCCTTTCAACTTTAGGCCTTATTAATTCTACCTTGTTACCTCTTTCGGGAACCACCTCGCACTAGTTTTGCTGTAATACCTTCCATTTCATATCGTTCTATTGGATCTTTACAACTTTAGGCCTTGTTTACTTTTACTTTGTTTACTCTTTCGGGAACCACCTCGCACTAGTTTTGCTGTAATACCTTCCATTTCCTAGCGTTCTATTGGATCTTTACAACTTTAGGTATTTTTTACTTCTACTTTGTTAACTCTTTTGGGACTCACCTCGCACTACGTCTGCGGTAATACCTACCATTTCACAGCGTTCTATGTTATCCTTACCACCTTGAGCCCTTGTTTACTTCTACTTTGGTAACTCTTTTGGGACTCACCTTGCACTAGTTTTGCTGTAATACCTTCCATTTCATACCGTTCTATTGGATCTTTACCAACTGTAGGCCTTGTTTACTACTACTATGTTTACTCTTTCGGGAACCAGCTCGCACTTGTTTTGCTGTGATACCTTCAATTTCATAGCGTTCTATTGGATCTTTACAACTTTAGGCCTTGTTTACTTTTACTTTGTTTACTTATTCGGGAAACACCTCGCACTAGTTTTGCTGTAATACCTTCCAATTCCTAGCGTTCTATGGATCTTTACAACTTTAGGCCTTGTTTACTTTTATTTTTTACTCTTTCGGGAACCACCTCGCACTAGTTTTGCTGTGATACCTTCCATTTCCTATCGTTCTATTGGATCTTTACAACTTAGGCCTTGTCGACTTTTACTTTGTTTACTCTTTCGGGAACCACCTCGCACTAGTTTTGCTGTAATACCTTCCAATTCCTAGCGTTCTATGGATCTTTACAACTTTAGGCCTTGTTTACTTTTATTTTTTACTCTTTCGGGAACCACCTCGCACTAGTTTTGCTGTGATACCTTCCATTTCATATCGTTCTATTGGATCTTTACAACTTTAGGCCTTGTTTACTTTTACTTTGTTTACTTATTCGGGAACCACCTCGCACTAGTTTTGCTGTAATACCTTCCAGTTCCTAGCGTTCTATGGATCTTTACAACTTTAGGCCTTGTTTACTTTTATTTTTTACTCTTTCGGGAACCACCTCGGACTAGTTTTTCTGTAATACCTTCCAATTCCTAGCGTTCTATGGATCTTTACAACTTTAGGCCTTGTTTACTTTTACATTGTTTACTCTTTCGGGAACCACCTCGCACTAGTTTTGCGGTCATACCTTCCATTTCATATCGTTCTATTGGATCTTTACAACTTTAGGCCTTGTTTACTTTTACTTTGTTTACTCTTTCGGGAACCACGTCGCACTAGTTTTGCTGTGATACCTTCCATTTCATATCGTTCTATTGAATCTTTACAACTTTAGGCCTTGTTTACGTTTACTTTGTTTACTCTTTCGGGAACCACCTCGCACTAGTTTTGCTGTAATACCTTCCAATTCCTAGCGTTCTATGGATCTTTACAACTTTAGGCCTTGTTTACTTTTATTTTTTACTCTTTCGGTAACCACCTCGCACTAGTTTTGCTGTGATACCTTCCATTTCATATCGTTCTATTGGATCTTTACAACTTTAGGCCTTGTTTACTTTTACTTTGTTTACTCTTTCGTGAACCACCTCGCACTAGTTTTGCTGTAATACCTTCCAATTCCTAGCGTTCTATGGATCTTTACAACTTTAGGTCTTGTTTACTTTTATTTTTTACTCTTTTGGGAACCACCTCGTCCTAGTTTTGCTGTGATACCTTCCATGTCATATCGTTCTATTGGATCTTTCAACTTTAGGCCTTGTTTACTCTTACTTTGTTTACTCTTTCGGGAACCTCCTCGCACTAGTTTTGCTGTAATACCTTCCAATTCCTAGCGTTCTATGGGTCTTTACAACTTTAGGCCTTGTTTACTTTTATTTTTTACTCTTTCGGGAACCACCTCGCACTAGTTTTGCTGTGATACCTTCCATTTCCTATCGTTCTATTGGATCTTTACAACTTTAGGCCTTGTCTACTTTTACTTCGTTTACTCTTTCGGGAACCACCTCGCACTAGTTTTGCTGTAATACCTTCCAATTCCTAGCGTTCTATGGATCTTTACAACTTTAGGCCTTGTTTACTTTTATTTTTTACTCTCTCGGGAACCACCTCGCACTAGTTTTGCTGTGATACCTTCAATTTCATATCGTTCTATTGGATCTTTACAACTTTAGGCCTTGTTTACTTTTACTTTGTTTACTTATTCGGGAAACACCTCGCACTAGTTTTGCTGTAATACCTTCCAATTCCTAGCGTTCTATGGATCTTTACAACTTTAGGCCTTGTTTACTTTTATTTTTTACTCTTTCGGGAACCACCTCGCACTAGTTTTGCTGTGATACCTTCCATTTCATATCGTTCTATTGGATCTTTACAACTTTAGGCCTTGTTTACTTTTACTTTGTTTACTCTTTCGGGAACCACCTCGCACTAGTTTTGCTGTAATACCTTCCAATTCCTAGCGTTCTATGGATCTTTACAACTTTAGGTCTTCTTTACTTTTATTTTTTACTCTTTCGGGAACCACATCGTCCTAGTTTTGCTGTGATACCTTCCATTTCATATCGTTCTATTGGATCTTTACAACTTTAGGCCTTGTTTACTTTTACTTTGTTTACTCTTTCGGGAACCTCCTCGCACTAGTTTTGCTGTAATACCTTCCAATTCCTAGCGTTCTATGGGTCTTTACAACTTTAGGCCTTGTTTACTTTTATTTTTTACTCTTTCGGGAACCACCTCGCACTAGTTTTGCTGTGATACCTTCCATTTCCTATCGTTCTATTGGATCTTTACAACTTTAGGCCTTGTCTACTTTTACTTTGTTTACTCTTTCGGGAACCACCTCGCACTAGTTTTGCTGTAATACCTTCCAATTCCTAGCGTTCTATGAATCTTTACAACTTTAGGCCTTGTTTACTTTTATTTTTTACTCTTTCGGGAACCACCTCGCACTAGTTTTGCTGTGATACCTTCCATTTCATATCGTTCTATTGGATCTTTACAACTTTAGGCCTTGTTTACTTTTACTTTGTTTACTTATTCGGGAACCACCTCGCACTAGTTTTGCTGTAATACCTTCCAGTTCCTAGCGTTCTATGGATCTTTACAACTTTAGGCCTTGTTTACATTTATTTTTTACTCTTTCGGGAACCACCTCGCACTAGTTTTGCTGTAATACCTTCCAATTCCTAGCGTTCTATGGATCTTTACAACTTTAGGCCTTGTTTACTTTTATTTTTTACTCTCTCAGGAACCACCTCGCACTAGTTTTGCTGTGATACCTTCATTTTCATATCGTTCTATTGGATCTTTACAACTTTAGGCCTTGTTTACTTTTACTTTGTTTACTTATTCGGGAAACACCTCGCACTAGTTTTGCTGTAATACCTTCCAATTCCTAGCGTTCTATGGATCTTTACAACTTTAGGCCTTGTTTACTTTTATTTTTTACTCTTTCGGGAACCACCTCGCACTAGTTTTGCTGTGATACCTTCCATTTCATATCGTTCTATTGGATCTTTACAACTTTAGGCCTTGTTTACTTTTACTTTGTTTACTCTTTCGGGAACCACCTCGCACTAGTTTTGCTGTAATACCTTCCAATTCCTAGCGTTCTATGGATCTTTACAACTTTAGGTCTTCTTTACTTTTATTTTTTACTCTTTCGGGAACCACATCGTCCTAGTTTTGCTGTGATACCTTCCATTTCATATCGTTCTATTGGATCTTTACAACTTTAGGCCTTGTTTACTTTTACTTTGTTTACTCTTTCGGGAACCTCCTCGCACTAGTTTTGCTGTAATACCTTCCAATTCCTAGCGTTCTATGGGTCTTTACAACTTTAGGCCTTGTTTACTTTTATTTTTTACTCTTTCGGGAACCACCTCGCACTAGTTTTGCTGTGATACCTTCCATTTCCTATCGTTCTATTGGATCTTTACAACTTTAGGCCTTGTCTACTTTTACTTTGTTTACTCTTTCGGGAACCACCTCGCACTAGTTTTGCTGTAATACCTTCCAATTCCTAGCGTTCTATGGATCTTTACAACTTTAGGCCTTGTTTACTTTTATTTTTTTCTCTTTCGGTAACCACCTCGCACTAGTTTTGCTGTGATACCTTCCATTTCATATCGTTCTATTGGATCTTTACAACTTTAGGGCTTGTTTACTTTTACTTTGTTTACTCTTTCGGGAACCACCTCGCACTAATTTTGCTGTAATACCTTCCAATTCCTAGCGTTCTATGGGTCTTTACAACTTTAGGCCTTGTTTACTTTTATTTTTTACTCTTTCGGGAACCACCTCGCACTAGTTTTGCTGTGATACCTTCCATTTCCTATCGTTCTATTGAATCTTTACAACTTTAGGCCTTGTCTACTTTTACTTTGTTTACTCTTTCGGGAACCACCTCGCACTAGTTTTGCTGTAATACCTTCCAATTCCTAGCGTTCTATGGATCTTTACAACTTTAGGCCTTGTTTACTTTTATTTTTTACTCTCTCGGGAACCACCTCGCACTAGTTTTGCTGTGATACCTTCAATTTCATATCGTTCTATTGGATCTTTACAACTTTAGGCCTTGTTTACTTTTACTTTGTTTACTTATTCGGGAAACACCTCGCACTAGTTTTGCTGTAATACCTTCCAATTCCTAGCGTTCTATGGATCTTTACAACTTTAGGCCTTGTTTACTTTTATTTTTTACTCTTTCGGGAACCACCTCGCACTAGTTTTGCTGTGATACCTTCCATTTCCTATCGTTCTATTGGATCTTTACAACTTTAGGCCTTGTCTACTTTTACTTTGTTTACTCTTTCGGGAACCACCTCGCACTAGTTTTGCTGTAATACCTTCCAATTCCTAGCGTTCTATGGATCTTTACAACTTTAGGCCTTGTTTACTTTTACTTTGTTTACTCTTTCGGGAACCACCTCGCACTAGCTTTGCTGTGATACCTTCCATTTCATATCGTTCTATTGGATCTTTACAACTTTAGGCCTTGTTTACTTTTACTTTGTTTACTTATTCGGGAACCACCTCGCACTAGTTTTGCTGTAATACCTTCCAGTTCCTAGCGTTCTATGGATCTTTACAACTTTAGGCCTTGTCTACTTTTATTTTTTACTCTTTCGGGAACCACCTCGCACTAGTTTTTCTGTAATACCTTCCAATTCCTAGCGTTCTATGGATCTTTACAACTTTAGGCCTTGTTTACTTTTACTTTGTTTACTCTTTCGGGAACCACCTCGCACTAGTTTTGCGGTCATACCTTCCATTTCATATCGTTCTATTGGATCTTTACAACTTTAGGCCTTGTTTACTTTTACTTTGTTTACTCTTTCGGGAACCACCTCGCACTAGTTTTGCTGTGATACCTTCCATTTCATATCGTTCTATTGAATCTTTACAACTTTAGGCCTTGTTTACTTTTACTTTGTTTACTCTTTCGGGAACCACCTCGCACTAGTTTTGCTGTAATACCTTCCAATTCCTAGCGTTCTATGGATCTTTACAACTTTAGGCCTTGTTTACTTTTATTTTTTACTCTTTCGGTAACCACCTCGCACTAGTTTTGCTGTGATACCTTCCATTTCATATCGTTCTATTGGATCTTTACAACTTTAGGCCTTGTTTACCTTTACTTTGTTTACTCTTTCGGGAACCACCTCGCACTAGTTTTGCTGTAATACCTTCCAATTCCTAGCGTTCTATGAATCTTTACAACTTTAGGCCTTGTTTACTTTTATTTTTTACTCTTTCGGGAACCACCTCGCACTAGTTTTGCTGTGATACCTTCCATTTCATATCGTTCTATTGGATCTTTACAACTTTAGGCCTTGTTTACTTTTACTTTGTTTACTTATTCGGGAACCACCTCGCACTAGTTTTGCTGTAATACCTTCCAGTTCCTAGCGTTCTATGGATCTTTACAACTTTAGGCCTTGTTTACATTTATTTTTTACTCTTTCGGGAACCACCTCGCACTAGTTTTGCTGTAATACCTTCCAATTCCTAGCGTTCTATGGATCTTTACAACTTTAGGCCTTGTTTACTTTTATTTTTTACTCTCTCAGGAACCACCTCGCACTAGTTTTGCTGTGATACCTTCATTTTCATATCGTTCTATTGGATCTTTACAACTTTAGGCCTTGTTTACTTTTACTTTGTTTACTTATTCGGGAAACACCTCGCACTAGTTTTGCTGTAATACCTTCCAATTCCTAGCGTTCTATGGATCTTTACAACTTTAGGCCTTGTTTACTTTTATTTTTTACTCTTTCGGGAACCACCTCGCACTAGTTTTGCTGTGATACCTTCCATTTCATATCGTTCTATTGGATCTTTACAACTTTAGGCCTTGTTTACTTTTACTTTGTTTACTCTTTCGGGAACCACCTCGCACTAGTTTTGCTGTAATACCTTCCAATTCCTAGCGTTCTATGGATCTTTACAACTTTAGGTCTTCTTTACTTTTATTTTTTACTCTTTCGGGAACCACATCGTCCTAGTTTTGCTGTGATACCTTCCATTTCATATCGTTCTATTGGATCTTTACAACTTTAGGCCTTGTTTACTTTTACTTTGTTTACTCTTTCGGGAACCTCCTCGCACTAGTTTTGCTGTAATACCTTCCAATTCCTAGCGTTCTATGGGTCTTTACAACTTTAGGCCTTGTTTACTTTTATTTTTTACTCTTTCGGGAACCACCTCGCACTAGTTTTGCTGTGATACCTTCCATTTCCTATCGTTCTATTGGATCTTTACAACTTTAGGCCTTGTCTACTTTTACTTTGTTTACTCTTTCGGGAACCACCTCGCACTAGTTTTGCTGTAATACCTTCCAATTCCTAGCGTTCTATGGATCTTTACAACTTTAGGCCTTGTTTACTTTTATTTTTTTCTCTTTCGGTAACCACCTCGCACTAGTTTTGCTGTGATACCTTCCATTTCATATCGTTCTATTGGATCTTTACAACTTTAGGGCTTGTTTACTTTTACTTTGTTTACTCTTTCGGGAACCACCTCGCACTAATTTTGCTGTAATACCTTCCAATTCCTAGCGTTCTATGGGTCTTTACAACTTTAGGCCTTGTTTACTTTTATTTTTTACTCTTTCGGGAACCACCTCGCACTAGTTTTGCTGTGATACCTTCCATTTCCTATCGTTCTATTGAATCTTTACAACTTTAGGCCTTGTCTACTTTTACTTTGTTTACTCTTTCGGGAACCACCTCGCACTAGTTTTGCTGTAATACCTTCCAATTCCTAGCGTTCTATGGATCTTTACAACTTTAGGCCTTGTTTACTTTTATTTTTTACTCTCTCGGGAACCACCTCGCACTAGTTTTGCTGTGATACCTTCAATTTCATATCGTTCTATTGGATCTTTACAACTTTAGGCCTTGTTTACTTTTACTTTGTTTACTTATTCGGGAAACACCTCGCACTAGTTTTGCTGTAATACCTTCCAATTCCTAGCGTTCTATGGATCTTTACAACTTTAGGCCTTGTTTACTTTTATTTTTTACTCTTTCGGGAACCACCTCGCACTAGTTTTGCTGTGATACCTTCCATTTCCTATCGTTCTATTGGATCTTTACAACTTTAGGCCTTGTCTACTTTTACTTTGTTTACTCTTTCGGGAACCACCTCGCACTAGTTTTGCTGTAATACCTTCCAATTCCTAGCGTTCTATGGATCTTTACAACTTTAGGCCTTGTTTACTTTTACTTTGTTTACTCTTTCGGGAACCACCTCGCACTAGCTTTGCTGTGATACCTTCCATTTCATATCGTTCTATTGGATCTTTACAACTTTAGGCCTTGTTTACTTTTACTTTGTTTACTTATTCGGGAACCACCTCGCACTAGTTTTGCTGTAATACCTTCCAGTTCCTAGCGTTCTATGGATCTTTACAACTTTAGGCCTTGTCTACTTTTATTTTTTACTCTTTCGGGAACCACCTCGCACTAGTTTTTCTGTAATACCTTCCAATTCCTAGCGTTCTATGGATCTTTACAACTTTAGGCCTTGTTTACTTTTACTTTGTTTACTCTTTCGGGAACCACCTCGCACTAGTTTTGCGGTCATACCTTCCATTTCATATCGTTCTATTGGATCTTTACAACTTTAGGCCTTGTTTACTTTTACTTTGTTTACTCTTTCGGGAACCACCTCGCACTAGTTTTGCTATGATACCTTCCATTTCATATCGTTCTATTGAATCTTTACAACTTTAGGCCTTGTTTACTTTTACTTTGTTTACTCTTTCGGGAACCACCTCGCACTAGTTTTGCTGTAATACCTTCCAATTCCTAGCGTTCTATGGATCTTTACAACTTTAGGCCTTGTTTACTTTTATTTTTTACTCTTTCGGTAACCACCTCGCACTAGTTTTGCTGTGATACCTTCCATTTCATATCGTTCTATTGGATCTTTACAACTTTAGGCCTTGTTTACTTTTACTTTGTTTACTCTTTCGGGAACCACCTCGCACTAGTTTTGCTGTAATACCTTCCAATTCCTAGCGTTCTATGGATCTTTACAACTTTAGGTCTTGTTTACTTTTATTTTTTACTCTTTTGGGAACCACCTCGTCCTAGTTTTGCTGTGATACCTTCCATGTCATATCGTTCTATTGGATCTTTCAACTTTAGGCCTTGTTTACTCTTTCGGGAACCTCCTCGCACTAGTTTTGCTGTAATACCTTCCAATTCCTAGCGTTCTATGGGTCTTTACAACTTTAGGCCTTGTTTACTTTTATTTTTTACTCTTTCGGGAACCACCTCGCACTAGTTTTGCTGTGATACCTTCCATTTCCTATCGTTCTATTGGATCTTTACAACTTTAGGCCTTGTCTACTTTTACTATGTCCATTTTATGCTTTCCTACTAGAGACGTTGTTTATTTATACTGTGTTAATTCTTTTGGAACTCATCTCGCACTAGTTTTGCTGTAATACCTACCATTTCATAGCGTTCCATTTTATGCTTTCCTACTAGAGACGTTGTTTACTTATACTGTGTTAACTCTTTTGGAACTCATCTCGCACTAGTTATGATGTAATACCTACCATTTCATAGCGTTCCATTTTACGCTTTTCTACTAGAGACGTTGTTTACTTATACTGTGTTAACTCTTTTGGAACTCATCTCGCACTAGTTATGATGTAATACTTACCATTTCATAGCGTACCATTTTATGCTTTCCTACTAGAGACGTTGTTTACTTATACTGTGTTAACTCTTTTGGAACTCATCTCGCACTAGTTTTGCTGTAATACCTACCATTTCATAGCGTTCCATTTTATGCTTTTCTACTAGCGACGTTGTTTACTTATACTGTGTTAACTCTTTTGGAACTCATTTCGCACTAGTTTTGCTGTAATACCTACCATTTCATAGCGTTCCATTTTATGCTTTCCTACTAGAGACGTTGTTAACTTATACTGTGTTAACTCTTTTGGAACTCATCTCGCACTAGTTTTGCTGTAATACCTACCATTTCATAGCGTTCCATTTTATGCTTTCCTACTAGAGACGTTGTTAACTTATACTGTGTTAACTCTTTTGGAACTCATCTCGCACTAGTTTTGCTGTAATATCTACCATTTCATAGCGTTCCATTTTATGCTTTTCTACTAGAGACGTTGTTTACTTATACTGTGTTAACTCTTTTGGAACTCATCTCGCACTAATTTTGCTGTAATACCTACCATTTCATAGCGTTCCATTTTATGCTTTTCTACTAGAGACGTTGTTTACTTATACTGTGTTAACTCTTTTGGAACTCATCTCGCACTAGTTTTGCTGTAATACCTACCATTTCATAGCGTTCCATTTTATGCTTTCCTACTAGAGACGTTGTTTACTTATACTGTGTTAACTCTTTTGGAACTCATCTCGCACTAGTTTTGCTGTAATATCTACCATTTCATAGCGTTCCATTTTATGCTTTCCTACTAGAGACGTTGTTTACATATACTGTGTTAACTCTTTTGGAACTCATCTCGCACTAGTTTTGCTGTAATACCTACCATTTCATAGCGTTCCATTTTATGCTTTCCTACTAGAGACGTTGTTTACTTATACTGTGTTAACTCTTTCGGAACTCATCTCGCACTAGTTTTGCTGTAATACCTACCATTTCATAGCGTTCCATTTTATGCTTTCCTACTAGAGACGTTGTTTACTTATACTGTGTTAACTCTTTTGGAACTCATCTCGCACTAGTTTTGCTGTAATACCTACCATTTCATAGCGTTCCATTTTATGCTTTTCTACTAGAGACGTTGTTTACTTATACTATGTTAACTCTTTTGGAACTCATCTCGCACTAGTTTTGCTGTAATACCTACCATTTCATAGCGTTCCATTTTATGCTTTCCTATTAGAGACGTTGTTTACTTATACTTTGTTTACTCTTTCGGGAACCACCTCGCACTAGTTTTGCTGTAATACCTTCCAATTTCTAGCGTTCTATGGATCTTTACAACTTTAGGCCTTGTTTACTTTTATTTTTTACTCTTTCGGGAACCACCTCGCACTAGTTTTGCTGTGATACCTTCAATTTCATATCGTTCTATTGGATCTTTACAACTTTAGGCCTTGTTTACTTTTACTTTGTTTACTTATTCGGGAACCACCTCGCACTAGTTTTGCTGTAATACCTTCCAATTCCTAGCGTTCTATGGATCTTTACAACTTTAGGCCTTGTTTACTTTTATTTTTTACTCTTTCGGGAACCACCTCGCACTAGTTTTGCTGTAATACCTTCCAATTCCTAGCGTTCTATCGATCTTTACAACTTTAGGCCTGGTTTACTTTTATTTTTTACTCTTTCGGGAACCACCTCGCACTAGTTTTGTTGTGATACCTTCCATTTCATATCGTTCTATTGGATCTTTACAAGTTTAGGCCTTGTTTACTTTTACTTTGTTTACTCTTTCGGGAACCACCTCGCACTAGTTTTGCTGTAATACCTTCCAATTCCTAGCGTTCTATGGATCTTTACAACTTTAGGCCTTGTTTACTTTTATTTTTTACTCTTTCGGGAACCACCTCGCACTAGTTTTGCTGTGATACCTTCCATTTCATATCGTTCTATTGGATCTTAACAACTTTAGGCCTTGTTTACTTTTACTTTGTTTACTCTTTTGGGAACCACCTCGCACTAGTTTTGCTGTAATACCTTCCAATTCATAGCGTTCTATTAGAGATTTAGATAGTTAGGCCTTGCTTACTTCTACATTGTTTACTTTTTCGGGAACCACCTCGCACTAGTTTTGCTGTTATATCTTAAATATCTTATCGTTCTATTGGATCCTTTCAACTTTAGGCCTTGTTTACTTCTACTTTGTTACCTCTTTCGGGAACCACCTCGCACTAGTTTTGCTGTAATACCTTCCATTTCATATCGTTCTATTGGATCTTTACAACTTTAGGCCTTGTTTACTTTTACTTTGTTTACTCTTTCGGGAACCACCTCGCACTAGTTTTGCTGTAATACCTTCCATTTCATAGCGTTCTTTTGGATCTTTACGAACTTTAGGCCTTGTTTACTTCTACTTTGTTAACTCTTTTGGGACTCACCTAGCACTAGTTTTGCTGTAATACCATCCATTTCATAGCGTTCTATTGGATCTTTACGAACTTTAGGCCTTGTTTACTTCTACTTTGTTAACTCTTTTGGGACTCACCTGGCACTAGTTTTGCTGTAATACCTTCCATTTCATAGCGTTCTATTGGATCTTTACGAACTTTAGGCCTTGTTTACTTCTACTTTGTTAACTCTTTTGGGACTCACCTGGCACTAGTTTTGCTGTAATACCTTCCATTTCATAGCGTTCTATTGGATCTTTACCACTTTTGGCCTTTTTTACTTCTACTTTTTAACTTTTTCGGGAGCCACCTCACACTGGTTTTGCTGTAATACCTTCCATTTCATAGCGCTCTATGGGATCTTTACAACTTTAGGCCTTGTTTACTTCTACTTTGTTAACTCTTCTGGGTACCACCTCGCACTAGTTTTGCTGTAATACCTTCCATTTCATAGCGTTTCATTGGATCTTTACAACTTTAGGCCTTGTTTACTTACTTGGGAACCACCTCGCACTAGTTTTGCTGTAATACCTTCTATTTCATAGCGTTCTATTAGATCTTTACAACTTTAGGCATTTTTTACTTCTACTTTGTTTACTCTTTTGGGACTCACATTGCACTACGTCTGCGGTAATACCTACCATGTCATAGCGTTCCATTTTCTGCTTTCCTACTATAGACGTTTTTTACTTATACTGTGTTAACTCTTTTGGGACTCATCTCGCACTATTTTTGCTGTAATACCTACCATTTCATAGCGTTCTATTCGATCTTTACCAACTTTAGGCCTTGTTTACTTCTACTTTGTTTACTCTTTTGGGAACCACCTCGCACTAGTTTTGCTGTAATACCTTCCAATTCATAGCGATCTTTTGGATTTTTAGATCTTTAGGCCTTGCTTACTTCTACTTTGTTTACTTTTTCGGGAACCACCTCGCAATAGTTTTGCTGTTATATCTTAAATATCTTAGCGTTCTATTGGATCCTTTCAACTTTAGGCCTTGTTTACTTCTACTTTGTTACCTCTTTCGGGAACCACCTCGCACTAGTTTTGCTGTAATACCTTCCATTTCATATCGTTCTATTGGATCTTTACAACTTTAGGCCTTGTTTACTTTTACTTTGTTTACTCTTTCGGGAACCACCTCGCACTAGTTTTGCTGTAATACCTTCCATTTCATAGCGTTCTTTTGGATCTTTACGAACTTTAGGCCTTGTTTACTTCTACTTTGTTAACTCTTTTGGGACTCACCTAGCACTAGTTTTGCTGTAATACCATCCATTTCATAGCGTTCTATTGGATCTTTACGAACTTTAGGCCTTGTTTACTTCTACTTTGTTAACTCTTTTGGGACTCACCTGGCACTAGTTTTGCTGTAATACCTTCCATTTCATAGCGTTCTATTGGATCTTTACGAACTTTAGGCCTTGTTTACTTCTACTTTGTTAACTCTTTTGGGACTCACCTGGCACTAGTTTTGCTGTAATACCTTCCATTTCATAGCGTTCTATTGGATCTTTACCACTTTTGGCCTTTTTTACTTCTACTTTTTAACTTTTTCGGGAGCCACCTCACACTGGTTTTGCTGTAATACCTTCCATTTCATAGCGCTCTATGGGATCTTTACAACTTTAGGCCTTGTTTACTTCTACTTTGTTAACTCTTCTGGGTACCACCTCGCACTAGTTTTGCTGTAATACCTTCCATTTCATAGCGTTTCATTGGATCTTTACAACTTTAGGCCTTGTTTACTTACTTGGGAACCACCTCGCACTAGTTTTGCTGTAATACCTTCTATTTCATAGCGTTCTATTAGATCTTTACAACTTTAGGCATTTTTTACTTCTACTTTGTTTACTCTTTTGGGACTCACATTGCACTACGTCTGCGGTAATACCTACCATGTCATAGCGTTCCATTTTCTGCTTTCCTACTATAGACGTTTTTTACTTATACTGTGTTAACTCTTTTGGGACTCATCTCGCACTATTTTTGCTGTAATACCTACCATTTCATAGCGTTCTATTCGATCTTTACCAACTTTAGGCCTTGTTTACTTCTACTTTGTTTACTCTTTTGGGAACCACCTCGCACTAGTTTTGCTGTAATACCTTCCAATTCATAGCGATCTTTTGGATTTTTAGATCTTTAGGCCTTGCTTACTTCTACTTTGTTTACTTTTTCGGGAACCACCTCGCAATAGTTTTGCTGTTATATCTTAAATATCTTAGCGTTCTATTGGATCCTTTCAACTTTAGGCCTTGTTTACTTCTACTTTGTTACCTCTTTCGGGAACCACCTCGCACTAGTTTTGCTGTAATACCTTCCATTTCATATCGTTCTATTGGATCTTTACAACTTTAGGCCTTGTTTACTTTTACTTTGTTTACTCTTTCGGGAACCACCTCGCACGAGTTTTGCTGTAATACCTTCCATTTCACAGCGTTCTATGTTATCCTTACCAACTTTAGCCCTTGTTTACTTCTACTTTGGTAACTCTTTTGGGTCTCACCTTGCACTAGTTTTGCTGTAATACCTTCCATTTCATACCTTTCTATTGGATCTTTTCCAACTGTAGGCCTTGTTTACTTCTACTATGTTTACTCTTTCGGGAACCAGCTCGCACTAGTTTTGCTGTAATACCTTCCACTTCATAGCGTTCTATTGGATTTTTACAACTTTAGGCCTTGTTTACTTCTACTTTGTTTACTCTTTCGGGAACCACCTCGCACTAGTTTTGCTGTAATACCTTCCATTTCCTAGCGTTCTATTGGATTTTTACAACTTTAGGCCTTGTTTACTTTTACTATGTTTACTCTTTCGGGGACCACCTCGCACTAGTTTTGCTGTAATACCTTCAATTTCATAGCGTTCTATTGGATCTTTACAACTTTAGGCATTTTTTACTTCTACTTTCTTACCTCTTTTGGGACTCACCTTGCACTAATTTTGCTGTAATACCTTCCATTTCATAGCGTTCTATTGGATCTTTACAACTTTAGGCGTTGTTTACTTCTACTTTGTTAACTCTTTCGGGGACCACCTTGTACTAGTTTTGCTGTATTACTTTCCATTTCATAGCGTTCTATTGGATCTTTAATAACTTTAGTCCTTGTTTACTTCTACTTTGTTAACTCTTTTGGGACCCACCTTGTAATAGTTTTACTGTACTACCTTCCATTTCATAGGGTTCTATTGGATCTTTACTAACTATAAGCCTTGTTTAATTCTAATTTGTTAGTTCTTACGGGAACCACCTTGTACTAGTTTTGCTGTAATACCTTCCATTTCATAGCGTTCTATTGGATCTTTACAACTTTAGGCATTGTTTATTTCTTCTTTGTTAATTCTTTTGGAACCCACCTTGTACTAGTTTTGCTATAATACCTTCCACTTCATAGCGTTCTATTGGACTTTTACAAGTTTTGGCCTTGTTTACTCTTACTTTGTTTACTCTTTCGGGAACCACCTCGCACGAGTTTTGCTGTAATATCTTAAATATATTAGCGTTCTATTGGATCTTTACACTTTAGGCCTTGTTTAGTTTACTTTTTTACTCTTTCGGGAACCACCTCGCCCTAGTTTTGCTGTAATATCATCCATTTCATAGCGTTCTATTGGATCTTTACCAACTGTAGGCCTTGTTTACTTCTACTTTGTTTACTCTTTCGGGAACCACCTCGCACTAGTTTTGCTGTAATACCTTCAATTTCATAGCGTTCTATTGGATCTTTACAACTTTAGGCAGTTTTTAATTCTACTTTGTTAATTCTTTTGGGACTCACCTCGCACTAATTTTGCTGTAATACCTTCCATTTCATAGCGTTCTATTGGATCTTTACCAACTGTAGGCCTTGTTTACTTCTACTTTGTTAACTCTTTCGGGAACCACCTCGCACTAGTTTTGTTATAATACCTTATATTTCTTAGCGTTCTACTGGATCTTTACAACTTTAGGCATTTTTTACTTCTACTTTGTTTACTCTTTTGGGACTCACATCGCACTACGTCTGCGGTAATAGCTACCATTTCATAGCGTTCCATTTTATGCTTTCCTACTAGAGACGTTGTTTACTTATACTGTGTTAACTCTTTTGGAACTCATCTCGCACTAGTTATGCTGTAATACCTACCATTTCATAGCGTTCCATTTTATGATTTCCTACTAGAGACGTTGTTTACTTATACTGTGTTAACTCTTTTGGAACTCATCTCGCACTAGTTTTGCTGTAATACCTACCATTTCATAGCGTTCCATTTTATGCTTTCCTACTAGAGACGTTGTTTACTTATACTGTGTTAACTCTTTTGGAACTCATCTCGCACTAGTGTTGCTGTAATACCTACCATTTCATAGCGTTCCATTTTATGCTTTCCTACTAGAGACGTTGTTTACATATACTGTGTTAACTCTTTTGGAACTCATCTCGCACTAGTTTTGCTGTAATACCTACCATTTCATAGCGTTCCATTATATGCTTTCCTACTAGAGACGTTGTTTATTTATACTGTGTTAACTCTTTTGGAACTCATCTCGCACTAGTTTTGCTGTAATACCTACCATTTCATAGCGTTCCATTTTATGCTTTCCTACTAGAGACGTTGTTTACTTATACTGTGTTAACTCTTTTGGAACTCATCTCGCACTAGTTATGATGTAATACCTACCATTTCATAGCGTTCCATTTTACGCTTTTCTACTAGAGACGTTGTTTACTTATACTGTGTTAACTCTTTTGGAACTCATCTCGCACTAGTTATGATGTAATACTTACCATTTAATAGCGTTCCATTTTATGCTTTCCTACTAGAGACGTTGTTTACTTATACTGTGTTAACTCTTTTGGAACTCATCTCGCACTAGTTTTGCTGTAATACCTACCATTTCATAGCGTTCCATTTTATGCTTTTCTACTAGCGACGTTGTTTACTTATACTGTGTTAACTCTTTTGGAACTCATTTCGCACTAGTTTTGCTGTAATACCTACCATTTCATAGCGTTCCATTTTATGCTTTCCTACTAGAGACGTTGTTAACTTATACTGTGTTAACTCTTTTGGAACTCATCTCGCACTAGTTTTGCTGTAATACCTACCATTTCATAGCGTTCCATTTTATGCTTTCCTACTAGAGACGTTGTTAACTTATACTGTGTTAACTCTTTTGGAACTCATCTCGCACTAGTTTTGCTGTAATATCTACCATTTCATAGCGTTCCATTTTATGCTTTTCTACTAGAGACGTTGTTTACTTATACTGTGTTAACTCTTTTGGAACTCATCTCGCACTAGTTTTGCTGTAATACCTACCATTTCATAGCGTTCCATTTTATGCTTTTCTACTAGAGACGTTGTTTACTTATACTGTGTTAACTCTTTTGGAACTCATCTCGCACTAGTTTTGCTGTAATACCTACCATTTCATAGCGTTCCATTTTATGCTTTCCTACTAGAGACGTTTTTTACTTATACTGTGTTAACTCTTTTGGAACTCATCTCGCACTAGTTTTGCTGTAATATCTACCATTTCATAGCGTTCCATTTTATGCTTTCCTACTAGAGACGTTGTTTACATATACTGTGTTAACTCTTTTGGAACTCATCTCGCACTAGTTTTGCTGTAATACCTACCATTTCATAGCGTTCCATTTTATGCTTTCCTACTAGAGACGTTGTTTACTTATACTGTGTTAACTCTTTCGGAACTCATCTCGCACTAGTTTTGCTGTAATACCTACCATTTCATAGCGTTCCATTTTATGCTTTCCTACTAGAGACGTTGTTTACTTATACTGTGTTAACTCTTTTGGAACTCATCTCGCACTAGTTTTGCTGTAATACCTACCATTTCATAGCGTTCCATTTTATGCTTTTCTACTAGAGACGTTGTTTACTTATACTATGTTAACTCTTTTGGAACTCATCTCGCACTAGTTTTGCTGTAATACCTACCATTTCATAGCGTTCCATTTTATGCTTTCCTATTAGAGACGTTGTTTACTTATACTGTGTTAACTCTTTTGGAACTCACCTCGCACTAGTTTTGCTGTAATACCTACCATTTCATAGCGTTCCATTTTATGCTTTCCTACTAGAGACGTTGTTTACTTATACTGTGTTAACTCTTTTGGAACTCATCTCGCACTAGTTTTGCTGTAATACCTACCATTTCATAGCGTTCCATTTTATGCTTTCCTACTAGAGACGTTGTTTACTTATACTGTGTTAACTCTTTTGGAACTCATCTCGCACTAGTTTTGCTGTAATACCTACCATTTCATAGCGTTCCATTTTATGCTTTCCTACTAGAGACGTTGTTTACTTATACTGTGTTAACTCTTTTAGAACTCATCTCGCACTAGTTTTGCTGTAATACCTACCGTTTCATAGCGTTCCATTTTATGCTTTCCTACTAGAGACGTTGTTTACTTATACTGTGTTAACTCTTTTGGAACTCATCTCGCACTAGTTTTGCTGTAATACCTACCATTTCATAGCGTTCCATTTTATGCTTTCCTACTAGAGACGTTGTTTACTTATACTGTTTAACTCTTTTGGAACTCATCTCGCACTAGTTTCGCTGTAATACCTACCATTTCATAGCGTTCCATTTTATGCTTTCCTACTAGAGACGTTGTTTACTTATACTGTGTTAACTCTTTTGGAACTCATCTCGCACTAGTTTTGCTGTAATACCTACCATTTCATAGCGTTCCATTTTATGCTTTTCTACTAGAGACGTTGTTTACTTATACTGTGTTAACTCTTTTGGAACTCATCTCGCACTAGTTTTACTGTAATACCTACCATTACATAGCGTTCCATTTTATGCTTTCCTACTAGAGACGTTGTTTACTTATACTGTGTTAACTCTTTTGGAACTCATCTCGCACTAGTTTTGCTGTAATACCTACCATTTCATAGCGTTCCATTTTATGCTTTCCTACTAGAGACGTTGTTTACTTTACTTTTTTACTCTTTCGGGAACCACCTCGCACTAGTTTTGCTGTAATACCTTCCATTTCATAGCGTTCTATTGGATCTTTACCAACTGTAGGCCTTGTTTACTTCTACTTTGTTTACTCTTTCGGGAACCACCTCGCACTAGTTTTGCTGTAATACCTTCAATTTCATAGCGTTCTATTGGATCTTTACAACTTTAGGCAGTTTTTACTTCTACTTTGTTAATTATTTTGGGACTCACCTCGCACTAATTTTGCTGTTAGTACCTTCCATTTCATAGCGTTCTATTGGATCTTTACAACTGTAGGCCTTGTTTACTTCTACTTTGTTAACTCTTTTGGGACCAACTTGTACTAGTTTTGCTGTAATACCTTCCATTTCATAGCGTTCTATTGGATCTTTACAACTTTAGGCCTTGTTTACTTTACTTTTTTACACTTTCGGGAACCACCTCGCACTAGTTTTGCTGTGATACCTTCCATTTCATAGCGTTCTATTGGATCTTTACCAACTGTAGGCCTTGTTTACTTCTACTTTGTTTACTCTTTCGGGAACCACCTCGCACTAGTTTTGCTGTAATACCTTCAATTTCATAGCGTTCTATTGGATCTTTACAACTTTAGGCAGTTTTTACTTCTACTTTCTTAATTCTTTTGGGACTCACCTCGCACTAATTTTGCTGTAATACCTTCCATTTCATAGCGTTCTATTGGATCTTTACCAACTGTAGGCCTTGTTTACTTCTCCTTTGTTTACTCTTTCGGGAACCACCTCGCACTAGTTTTGCTGTGATAACTTCCATTTCCTATCGTTCTATTGGATCTTTACAACTTTAGGCCTTGTCTACTTTTACTATGTCCATTTTATGCTTTCCTACTAGAGACGTTGTTTATTTATACTGTGTTAATTCTTTTGGAACTCATCTCGCACTAGTTTTGCTGTAATACCTACCATTTCATAGCGTTCCATTTTATGCTTTCCTACTAGAGACGTTGTTTACTTATACTGTGTTAACTCTTTTGGAACTCATCTCGCACTAGTTATGATGTAATACCTACCATTTCATAGCGTTCCATTTTACGCTTTTCTACTAGAGACGTTGTTTACTTATACTGTGTTAACTCTTTTGGAACTCATCTCGCACTAGTTATGATGTAATACTTACCATTTCATAGCGTTCCATTTTATGCTTTCCTACTAGAGACGTTGTTTACTTATACTGTGTTAACTCTTTTGGAACTCATCTCGCACTAGTTTTGCTGTAATACCTACCATTTCATAGCGTTCCATTTTATGCTTTTCTACTAGCGACGTTGTTTACTTATACTGTGTTAACTCTTTTGGAACTCATTTCGCACTAGTTTTGCTGTAATACCTACCATTTCATAGCGTTCCATTTTATGCTTTCCTACTAGAGACGTTGTTAACTTATACTGTGTTAACTCTTTTGGAACTCATCTCGCACTAGTTTTGCTGTAATACCTACCATTTCATAGCGTTCCATTTTATGCTTTCCTACTAGAGACGTTGTTAACTTATACTGTGTTAACTCTTTTGGAACTCATCTCGCACTAGTTTTGCTGTAATATCTACCATTTCATAGCGTTCCATTTTATGCTTTTCTACTAGAGACGTTGTTTACTTATACTGTGTTAACTCTTTTGGAACTCATCTCGCACTAATTTTGCTGTAATACCTACCATTTCATAGCGTTCCATTTTATGCTTTTCTACTAGAGACGTTGTTTACTTATACTGTGTTAACTCTTTTGGAACTCATCTCGCACTAGTTTTGCTGTAATACCTACCATTTCATAGCGTTCCATTTTATGCTTTCCTACTAGAGACGTTGTTTACTTATACTGTGTTAACTCTTTTGGAACTCATCTCGCACTAGTTTTGCTGTAATATCTACCATTTCATAGCGTTCCATTTTATGCTTTCCTACTAGAGACGTTGTTTACATATACTGTGTTAACTCTTTTGGAACTCATCTCGCACTAGTTTTGCTGTAATACCTACCATTTCATAGCGTTCCATTTTATGCTTTCCTACTAGAGACGTTGTTTACTTATACTGTGTTAACTCTTTCGGAACTCATCTCGCACTAGTTTTGCTGTAATACCTACCATTTCATAGCGTTCCATTTTATGCTTTCCTACTAGAGACGTTGTTTACTTATACTGTGTTAACTCTTTTGGAACTCATCTCGCACTAGTTTTGCTGTAATACCTACCATTTCATAGCGTTCCATTTTATGCTTTTCTACTAGAGACGTTGTTTACTTATACTATGTTAACTCTTTTGGAACTCATCTCGCACTAGTTTTGCTGTAATACCTACCATTTCATAGCGTTCCATTTTATGCTTTCCTATTAGAGACGTTGTTTACTTATACTTTGTTTACTCTTTCGGGAACCACCTCGCACTAGTTTTGCTGTAATACCTTCCAATTTCTAGCGTTCTATGGATCTTTACAACTTTAGGCCTTGTTTACTTTTATTTTTTACTCTTTCGGGAACCACCTCGCACTAGTTTTGCTGTGATACCTTCAATTTCATATCGTTCTATTGGATCTTTACAACTTTAGGCCTTGTTTACTTTTACTTTGTTTACTTATTCGGGAACCACCTCGCACTAGTTTTGCTGTAATACCTTCCAATTCCTAGCGTTCTATGGATCTTTACAACTTTAGGCCTTGTTTACTTTTATTTTTTACTCTTTCGGGAACCACCTCGCACTAGTTTTGCTGTAATACCTTCCAATTCCTAGCGTTCTATCGATCTTTACAACTTTAGGCCTGGTTTACTTTTATTTTTTACTCTTTCGGGAACCACCTCGCACTAGTTTTGTTGTGATACCTTCCATTTCATATCGTTCTATTGGATCTTTACAAGTTTAGGCCTTGTTTACTTTTACTTTGTTTACTCTTTCGGGAACCACCTCGCACTAGTTTTGCTGTAATACCTTCCAATTCCTAGCGTTCTATGGATCTTTACAACTTTAGGCCTTGTTTACTTTTATTTTTTACTCTTTCGGGAACCACCTCGCACTAGTTTTGCTGTGATACCTTCCATTTCATATCGTTCTATTGGATCTTAACAACTTTAGGCCTTGTTTACTTTTACTTTGTTTACTCTTTTGGGAACCACCTCGCACTAGTTTTGCTGTAATACCTTCCAATTCATAGCGTTCTATTAGAGATTTAGATAGTTAGGCCTTGCTTACTTCTACATTGTTTACTTTTTCGGGAACCACCTCGCACTAGTTTTGCTGTTATATCTTAAATATCTTATCGTTCTATTGGATCCTTTCAACTTTAGGCCTTGTTTACTTCTACTTTGTTACCTCTTTCGGGAACCACCTCGCACTAGTTTTGCTGTAATACCTTCCATTTCATATCGTTCTATTGGATCTTTACAACTTTAGGCCTTGTTTACTTTTACTTTGTTTACTCTTTCGGGAACCACCTCGCACTAGTTTTGCTGTAATACCTTCCATTTCATAGCGTTCTTTTGGATCTTTACGAACTTTAGGCCTTGTTTACTTCTACTTTGTTAACTCTTTTGGGACTCACCTAGCACTAGTTTTGCTGTAATACCATCCATTTCATAGCGTTCTATTGGATCTTTACGAACTTTAGGCCTTGTTTACTTCTACTTTGTTAACTCTTTTGGGACTCACCTGGCACTAGTTTTGCTGTAATACCTTCCATTTCATAGCGTTCTATTGGATCTTTACGAACTTTAGGCCTTGTTTACTTCTACTTTGTTAACTCTTTTGGGACTCACCTGGCACTAGTTTTGCTGTAATACCTTCCATTTCATAGCGTTCTATTGGATCTTTACCACTTTTGGCCTTTTTTACTTCTACTTTTTAACTTTTTCGGGAGCCACCTCACACTGGTTTTGCTGTAATACCTTCCATTTCATAGCGCTCTATGGGATCTTTACAACTTTAGGCCTTGTTTACTTCTACTTTGTTAACTCTTTTGGGTACCACCTCGCACTAGTTTTGCTGTAATACCTTCCATTTCATAGCGTTTCATTGGATCTTTACAACTTTAGGCCTTGTTTACTTACTTGGGAACCACCTCGCACTAGTTTTGCTGTAATACCTTCTATTTCATAGCGTTCTATTAGATCTTTACAACTTTAGGCATTTTTTACTTCTACTTTGTTTACTCTTTTGGGACTCACATTGCACTACGTCTGCGGTAATACCTACCATGTCATAGCGTTCCATTTTCTGCTTTCCTACTATAGACGTTTTTTACTTATACTGTGTTAACTCTTTTGGGACTCATCTCGCACTATTTTTGCTGTAATACCTACCATTTCATAGCGTTCTATTCGATCTTTACCAACTTTAGGCCTTGTTTACTTCTACTTTGTTTACTCTTTTGGGAACCACCTCGCACTAGTTTTGCTGTAATACCTTCCAATTCATAGCGATCTTTTGGATTTTTAGATCTTTAGGCCTTGCTTACTTCTACTTTGTTTACTTTTTCGGGAACCACCTCGCAATAGTTTTGCTGTTATATCTTAAATATCTTAGCGTTCTATTGGATCCTTTCAACTTTAGGCCTTGTTTACTTCTACTTTGTTACCTCTTTCGGGAACCACCTCGCACTAGTTTTGCTGTAATACCTTCCATTTCATATCGTTCTATTGGATCTTTACAACTTTAGGCCTTGTTTACTTTTACTTTGTTTACTCTTTCGGGAACCACCTCGCACGAGTTTTGCTGTAATACCTTCCATTTCACAGCGTTCTATGTTATCCTTACCAACTTTAGCCCTTGTTTACTTCTACTTTGGTAACTCTTTTGGGTCTCACCTTGCACTAGTTTTGCTGTAATACCTTCCATTTCATACCTTTCTATTGGATCTTTTAAAACTGTAGGCCTTGTTTACTTCTACTATGTTTACTCTTTCGGGAACCAGCTCGCACTAGTTTTGCTGTAATACCTTCCACTTCATAGCGTTCTATTGGATTTTTACAACTTTAGGCCTTGTTTACTTCTACTTTGTTTACTCTTTCGGGAACCACCTCGCACTAGTTTTGCTGTAATACCTTCCATTTCCTAGCGTTCTATTGGATTTTTACAACTTTAGGCCTTGTTTACTTTTACTATGTTTACTCTTTCGGGGACCACCTCGCACTAGTTTTGCTGTAATACCTTCAATTTCATAGCGTTCTATTGGATCTTTACAACTTTAGGCATTTTTTACTTCTACTTTCTTACCTCTTTTGGGACTCACCTTGCACTAATTTTGCTGTAATACCTTCCATTTCATAGCGTTCTATTGGATCTTTACAACTTTAGGCGTTGTTTACTTCTACTTTGTTAACTCTTTCGGGGACCACCTTGTACTAGTTTTGCTGTATTACTTTCCATTTCATAGCGTTCTATTGGATCTTTAATAACTTTAGTCCTTGTTTACTTCTACTTTGTTAACTCTTTTGGGACCCACCTTGTAATAGTTTTACTGTACTACCTTCCATTTCATAGGGTTCTATTGGATCTTTACTAACTATAAGCCTTGTTTAATTCTAATTTGTTAGTTCTTACGGGAACCACCTTGTACTAGTTTTGCTGTAATACCTTCCATTTCATAGCGTTCTATTGGATCTTTACAACTTTAGGCATTGTTTATTTCTTCTTTGTTAATTCTTTTGGAACCCACCTTGTACTAGTTTTGCTATAATACCTTCCACTTCATAGCGTTCTATTGGACTTTTACAAGTTTTGGCCTTGTTTACTCTTTCGGGAACCACCTCGCACGAGTTTTGCTGTAATATCTTAAATATATTAGCGTTCTATTGGATCTTTACACTTTAGGCCTTGTTTACTTTACTTTTTTACTCTTTCGGGAACCACCTCGCCCTAGTTTTGCTGTAATATCATCCATTTCATAGCGTTCTATTGGATCTTTACCAACTGTAGGCCTTGTTTACTTCTACTTTGTTTACTCTTTCGGGAACCACCTCGCACTAGTTTTGCTGTAATACCTTCAATTTCATAGCGTTCTATTGGATCTTTACAACTTTAGGCAGTTTTTAATTCTACTTTGTTAATTCTTTTGGGACTCACCTCGCACTAATTTTGCTGTAATACCTTCCATTTCATAGCGTTCTATTGGATCTTTACCAACTGTAGGCCTTGTTTACTTCTACTTTGTTAACTCTTTCGGGAACCACCTCGCACTAGTTTTGTTATAATACCTTATATTTCTTAGCGTTCTACTGGATCTTTACAACTTTAGGCATTTTTTACTTCTACTTTGTTTACTCTTTTGGGACTCACATCGCACTACGTCTGCGGTAATAGCTACCATTTCATAGCGTTCCATTTTATGCTTTCCTACTAGAGACGTTGTTTACTTATACTGTGTTAACTCTTTTGGAACTCATCTCGCACTAGTTATGCTGTAATACCTACCATTTCATAGCGTTCCATTTTATGATTTCCTACTAGAGACGTTGTTTACTTATACTGTGTTAACTCTTTTGGAACTCATCTCGCACTAGTTTTGCTGTAATACCTACCATTTCATAGCGTTCCATTTTATGCTTTCCTACTAGAGACGTTGTTTACTTATACTGTGTTAACTCTTTTGGAACTCATCTCGCACTAGTGTTGCTGTAATACCTACCATTTCATAGCGTTCCATTTTATGCTTTCCTACTAGAGACGTTGTTTACATATACTGTGTTAACTCTTTTGGAACTCATCTCGCACTAGTTTTGCTGTAATACCTACCATTTCATAGCGTTCCATTATATGCTTTCCTACTAGAGACGTTGTTTATTTATACTGTGTTAACTCTTTTGGAACTCATCTCGCACTAGTTTTGCTGTAATACCTACCATTTCATAGCGTTCCATTTTATGCTTTCCTACTAGAGACGTTGTTTACTTATACTGTGTTAACTCTTTTGGAACTCATCTCGCACTATTTATGATGTAATACTTACCATTTAATAGCGTTCCATTTTATGCTTTCCTACTAGAGACGTTGTTTACTTATACTGTGTTAACTCTTTTGGAACTCATCTCGCACTAGTTTTGCTGTAATACCTACCATTTCATAGCGTTCCATTTTATGCTTTTCTACTAGCGACGTTGTTTACTTATACTGTGTTAACTCTTTTGGAACTCATTTCGCACTAGTTTTGCTGTAATACCTACCATTTCATAGCGTTCCATTTTATGCTTTCCTACTAGAGACGTTGTTAACTTATACTGTGTTAACTCTTTTGGAACTCATCTCGCACTAGTTTTGCTGTAATACCTACCATTTCATAGCGTTCCATTTTATGCTTTCCTACTAGAGACGTTGTTAACTTATACTGTGTTAACTCTTTTGGAACTCATCTCGCACTAGTTTTGCTGTAATATCTACCATTTCATAGCGTTCCATTTTATGCTTTTCTACTAGAGACGTTGTTTACTTATACTGTGTTAACTCTTTTGGAACTCATCTCGCACTAGTTTTGCTGTAATACCTACCATTTCATAGCGTTCCATTTTATGCTTTTCTACTAGAGACGTTGTTTAC
The DNA here is from genome assembly GCA_036971475.1 of Prosapia bicincta. Lineage (NCBI taxonomy): Eukaryota > Metazoa > Arthropoda > Insecta > Hemiptera > Cercopidae > Prosapia > Prosapia bicincta. The sequence continues at coordinate 54,276,520 of JBAIZL010000006.1, forward strand.
TTATACTGTGTTAACTCTTTTGGAACTCATCTCGCACTAGTTTTGCTGTAATACCTACCATTTCATAGCGTTCCATTTTATGCTTTCCTACTAGAGACGTTGTTTACTTATACTGTGTTAACTCTTTTGGAACTCATCTCGCACTAGTTTTGCTGTAATATCTACCATTTCATAGCGTTCCATTTTATGCTTTCCTACTAGAGACGTTGTTTACATATACTGTGTTAACTCTTTTGGAACTCATCTCGCACTAGTTTTGCTGTAATACCTACCATTTCATAGCGTTCCATTTTATGCTTTCCTACTAGAGACGTTGTTTACTTATACTGTGTTAACTCTTTCGGAACTCATCTCGCACTAGTTTTGCTGTAATACCTACCATTTCATAGCGTTCCATTTTATGCTTTCCTACTAGAGACGTTGTTTACTTATACTGTGTTAACTCTTTTGGAACTCATCTCGCACTAGTTTTGCTGTAATACCTACCATTTCATAGCGTTCCATTTTATGCTTTTCTACTAGAGACGTTGTTTACTTATACTATGTTAACTCTTTTGGAACTCATCTCGCACTAGTTTTGCTGTAATACCTACCATTTCATAGCGTTCCATTTTATGCTTTCCTATTAGAGACGTTGTTTACTTATACTGTGTTAACTCTTTTGGAACTCACCTCGCACTAGTTTTGCTGTAATACCTACCATTTCATAGCGTTCCATTTTATGCTTTCCTACTAGAGACGTTGTTTACTTATACTGTGTTAACTCTTTTGGAACTCATCTCGCACTAGTTTTGCTGTAATACCTACCATTTCATAGCGTTCCATTTTATGCTTTCCTACTAGAGACGTTGTTTACTTATACTGTGTTAACTCTTTTGGAACTCATCTCGCACTAGTTTTGCTGTAATACCTACCATTTCATAGCGTTCCTTTTTATGCTTTCCTACTAGAGACGTTGTTGACTTATACTGTGTTAACTCTTTAGGAACTCATCTCGCACTAGTTTTGCTGTAATACCTACCATTTCATAGCGTTCCATTTTATGCTTTCCTACTAGAGACGTTGTTTACTTATACTGTGTTAACTCTTTTGGAACTCATCTCGCACTAGTTTTGCTGTAATACCTACCATTTCATAGCGTTCCATTTTATGCTTTCCTACTAGAGACGTTGTTTACTTATACTGTGTTAACTCTTTTAGAACTCATCTCGCACTAGTTTTGCTGTAATACCTACCGTTTCATAGCGTTCCATTTTATGCTTTCCTACTAGAGACGTTGTTTACTTATACTGTGTTAACTCTTTTGGAACTCATCTCGCACTAGTTTTGCTGTAATACCTACCATTTCATAGCGTTCCATTTTATGCTTTCCTACTAGAGACGTTGTTTACTTATACTGTTTAACTCTTTTGGAACTCATCTCGCACTAGTTTCGCTGTAATACCTACCATTTCATAGCGTTCCATTTTATGCTTTCCTACTAGAGACGTTGTTTACTTATACTGTGTTAACTCTTTTGGAACTCATCTCGCACTAGTTTTGCTGTAATACCTACCATTTCATAGCGTTCCATTTTATGCTTTTCTACTAGAGACGTTGTTTACTTATACTGTGTTAACTCTTTTGGAACTCATCTCGCACTAGTTTTACTGTAATACCTACCATTACATAGCGTTCCATTTTATGCTTTCCTACTAGAGACGTTGTTTACTTATACTGTGTTAACTCTTTTGGAACTCATCTCGCACTAGTTTTGCTGTAATACCTACCATTTCATAGCGTTCCATTTTATGCTTTCCTACTAGAGACGTTGTTTACTTTACTTTTTTACTCTTTCGGGAACCACCTCGCACTAGTTTTGCTGTAATACCTTCCATTTCATAGCGTTCTATTGGATCTTTACCAACTGTAGGCCTTGTTTACTTCTACTTTGTTTACTCTTTCGGGAACCACCTCGCACTAGTTTTGCTGTAATACCTTCAATTTCATAGCGTTCTATTGGATCTTTACAACTTTAGGCAGTTTTTACTTCTACTTTGTTAATTATTTTGGGACTCACCTCGCACTAATTTTGCTGTTAGTACCTTCCATTTCATAGCGTTCTATTGGATCTTTACAACTGTAGGCCTTGTTTACTTCTACTTTGTTAACTCTTTTGGGACCAACTTGTACTAGTTTTGCTGTAATACCTTCCATTTCATAGCGTTCTATTGGATCTTTACAACTTTAGGCCTTGTTTACTTTACTTTTTTACTCTTTCGGGAACCACCTCGCACTAGTTTTGCTGTGATACCTTCCATTTCATAGCGTTCTATTGGATCTTTACCAACTGTAGGCCTTGTTTACTTCTACTTTGTTTACTCTTTCGGGAACCACCTCGCACTAGTTTTGCTGTAATACCTTCAATTTCATAGCGTTCTATTGGATCTTTACAACTTTAGGCAGTTTTTACTTCTACTTTCTTAATTCTTTTGGGACTCACCTCGCACTAATTTTGCTGTAATACCTTCCATTTCATAGCGTTCTATTGGATCTTTACCAACTGTAGGCCTTGTTTACTTCTCCTTTGTTTACTCTTTCGGGAACCACCTCGCACTAGTTTTGCTGTAATACCTTCAATTTCATAGCGTTCTATTGGATCTTTACAACTTTAGGCAGTTTTTACTTCTACTTTGTTAATTCTTTTGGGACTCACCTCGCACTAATTTTGCTGTAATACCTTCCATTTCATAGCGTTCTATTGGATCTTTACAACTGTAGGGTTTGTTTACTTCTACGTTGTTAACTCTTTCGGGACCAACTTGTACTAGTTTTGCTGTATTACTTTCCATTTCAAAGCACTCTACTTGATCTTTAATAACTTTAGGCCTTGTTTACTTCTACTTTGTTAACTCTTTCGGGAACCACCTCGTCCTAGTTTTGCTGTAATACCTTCCATTTCATACCGTTCTATTGGATCTTTACAACTTTAGGCATTTTTTACTTCTACTTTCTTACCTCTTTTGGGACTCACCTTGCACTAATTTTGCTGTAATACCTTCCATTTCATAGCGTTCTATTGGATCTTTACAACTTTAGGTCTTGTTTATTTCTTCTTTGTTAAATCTTTCGGGAACCACCTTGTACTAGTTTTGCTGTAAAACCTTCCAGTTCATAGCGTTCTATTGGATTTTTACAACTTAAGCTTTGTTTACTTCTACTTTGTTTACTCTTTCTTGAACCACCTCGCACTAGTTTTGCTGTAATACTTTAAATTTCTTAGCATTCTATTGGATCTTTATAACTTTAGGCCTGGTTTACTTCTACTTTGTTTACTCTTTCGGGAACCACCTCGCACTAGTTTTGCTGTAATACCTTAAATTTCATAGCGTTCTATTGGATCTTTACAACTTTAGGCCTTGTTTACTTCTACTTTGTTTATCTTTTGGGACTCACCTTGCACTATTTTTGCTGTAATATCTTCCATTTCATTGCGTTCTATTGGATCTTTACAACTTTAGGCCTTGTTTACTTCTACTTTGTTTATCTTTTGGGACTCACCTCGCACTATTTTTGCTGTAATATCTTCCATTTCATTGCGTTCTATTGGATCTTTACAACTTTAGGCCTTGTTTACTTCTACTTTGTTTACTCTTTCGGGAACCACCTCGCACTAGTTTTGCTGTAATACCTTAAATTTCATAGCGTTCTATTGGATCTTTACAACTTTAGGCCTTGTTTACTTCTACTTTGTTTATCTTTTGGGACTCATCTTGCACTATTTTTGCTGTAATATCTTCCATTTCATTGCGTTCTATTGGATCTTTACAACTTTAGGCCTTGTTTACTTCTACTTTGTTTATCTTTTGGGACTCACCTCGCACTATTTTTGCTGTAATATCTTCCATTTCATTGCGTTCTATTGGATCTTTACAACTTTAGGCCTTGTTTACTTCTACTTTGTTTACTCTTTCGGGAACCACCTCGCACTAGTTTTGCTGTAATACCTTAAATTTCATAGCGTTCTATTGGATCTTTACAACTTTAGGCCTTGTTTACTTCTACTTTGTTTATCTTTTGGGACTCACCTCGCACTATTTTTGCTGTAATATCTTCCATTTCATTGCGTTCTATTGGATCTTTACAACTTTAGGCCTTGGTTACTTCTACTTTGTTTATGCTTTTGGGACTCACCTCGCACTTGTTTTGCTGTAATACCTTAAATTTCATAGCGTTCTATTGGATCTTTACAACTTTAGGCCTTGTTACTTCTACTTTGTTTATTCTTTTGGGACTCACCTCGCACTAGTTTTGCTGTACTACCTTTCATATTATAGCGTTCTATTGGATCTTTACCAACTATAAGCCTTGTTTACTTCTAATTTGTTAATTCCTTCGGGAACCATCTTATACTAGTTTTGCTGTAATACCTTCCATTTCATACCGTTCTATTGGATCTTTACCAACTATAAGCCTTGTTTACTTCTAATTTGTTAATTCTTTCGGGAACCACCTTGTACTAGTTTTGCTGTAATACCTTCCATATCATAGCGTTCTATTGGATCTTTACCAACTATAAGCCTTGTTTACTTCTAATTTGTTAATTCCTTCGGGAACCATCTTATACTAGTTTTGCTGTAATACCTTCCATTTCATACCGTTCTATTGGATCTTTACCAACTATAAGCCTTGTTTACTTCTAATTTGTTAATTCTTTCGGGAACCACCTTGTACTAGTTTTGCTGTAATACCTTCCATTTCATAGCGTTCTATTGGATCTTTACAACTTTAGGTCTTGTTTATTTCTTCTTTGTTAAATCTTTCGGGAACCACCTTGTACTAGTTTTGCTGTAAAACCTTCCAGTTCATAGCGTTCTATTGGATTTTTACAACTTAAGCCTTGTTTACTTCTACTTTGTTTACTCTTTCTTGAACCACCTCGCACTAGTTTTGCTGTAATACTTTAAATTTCTTAGCGTTCTATTGGATCTTTATAACTTTAGGCCTGGTTTACTTCTACTTTGTTTACTCTTTCGGGAACCACCTCGCACTAGTTTTGCTGTAATACCTTAAATTTCATAGCGTTCTATTGGATCTTTACAACTTTAGGCCTTGTTTACTTCTACTTTGTTTATCTTTTGGGACTCACCTCGCACTATTTTTGCTGTAATATCTTCCATTTCATTGCGTTCTATTGGATCTTTACAACTTTAGGCCTTGTTACTTCTACTTTGTTTATTCTTTTGGGACTCACCTCGCACTAGTTTTGCTGTACTACCTTTCATATCATAGCGTTCTATTGGATCTTTACCAACTATAAGCCTTGTTTACTTCTTATTTGTTAATTCCTTCGGGAACCATGTTATACTAGTTTTGCTGTAATACCTTCCATTTCATAGCGTTCTATATGATCTTTACAACTTTAGGCCTTGATATTTCTTCTTTGTTAACTCTTTCGGGGTCCACCTTGTACTAGTTTTGCTTTAATACCTTCCATTTCATAGCGTTCAATTGGGTCTTACCACCTTTAGGCCTTGTTTACTGCTACTTTTTTAACTCTTTTGGGACTCACCTCGCACTAGTTTTACTGTACTACCTTCCATTTCATAGCGTTCTATTGGATCTTTACTAACTTTAGGCCTTGTTTACTGCTACTTTTTTAACTCTTTTGGGTCTCACCTCGCACTAGTTTTACTGTACTACCTTCCATATCATAGCGTTCTATTGTATCTTTACTAACTTTAGGCCTTGTTTACGGCTACTTTTTTTAACTCTTTTGGGTCTCACCTCGCACTAGTTTTACTGTACTACCTTCCATTTCATAGTGTTCTATTGGATCTTTACCAACTTTAGGCCTTGTTTACTGCTACTTTGTTAACTCTTTTGGGACTCACCTCGCACATTGATAGGACCTTGTGACTACATCTAAATAACATATCTAACTGTTCTTCATAATCTTATATTTATTTCACATTTTAAATGGAAAGACATACTAATAATTTACGTAGTAGTACAGTACTTAAATTACTACTGAAGAAGTAAATAAAAATGACAGAAGTGAGAGTTATTATTTGTTTTGGTGGGGGGAGGCTTTTATAATCGGCTCTTAATACCAGTCTATATCTGACAGGTGTGTAACAAATAGTTCGTTTCTAGAGCAACCTTTAGCGTTAGCGTGAACTGAACAATGATTGTTAAACCTCCTCCATCTTCTATTACACTGCTGTTACACATACGTGTGAAAACTTTGGGATAAAATAAAGTTGCACACTCTAAGCTTGTTTAGATATATATATATCTATAGTGTGAAATATTTAGAGAAAAATTTGCAAAACTTGACATCAAACAAATTAATAAATGAGTAGTTCTAGCCTTAAACGTTCGCGGACATAGCTGTCAGCTCAGTATGTTAAATGGGAAATAAGTTTTCAAAAGTAAAAATTCATTAAAAATATGTATTCTTTGAAACCGAACTATTAGATAGTTTGTTTGTAATACTCAAAGTAATATTGTTTTTAAAATAAATAATGGATGTCTGTTTCAATATAGGCTAAATATAGCTCAATCAAATTATTTTAATTTTTGTGTTAAATATAACTTACTATTAGAAAGCTTGTGTACCCTGAAGTTATTGTATCAACATGTTTTTGTTGTGTTACAGTGTTGTGTTGCTGCGGCACCGCAGAGAAGAAGGACGAAGGGGAGGAGGAGGGTGGTAAGTTAAAACAAAGCCTGCTTATATCCTAATATATTACCAAGTTTAATGTAACTGATGACACCTTTAATTGCTCCTTTTTAACTTATTTAATTTGTCTGAGAGTGCTTAGGTCGTATTTTTTAAAACTCAATACATCATTCTTGGTTAGTTTAGAGACGTTTATAGGTTTAAGCAGCAGCTACAAAAATGTATTGTTTTGATATATTTTTAAAATACAAACATTTTTCTGTTTTAGCTGCAAGCAACAGCTCTACCGGACGTTACCTGCAAGGAGCTACCGGACGTGGTATATTATATATTTTTGTAAACTAAATTAAATATTTCTTTTAAAAGTTTATGTATGAAATATAAGCCCAAATAGTTGCCTAACATGTCATTACAGTTTTGTGAATTATTTTTGGAAAATGTTGAGTTTTAATATAGGGAAAGTTGCAGGTTTTGTGCGTTTTAAATAAAACTCATTAGTTTACTTCTACAAGATCTACTAACAACTGTTTGTCAAAGCAATTCATGGAAACGACCTTTCTAATATTTATTTGTTATCTGTGTTGTACTCATAAATTACTTTTTCTGTTCTAGACGAAACACGTTCAGGTGAAGATATTACCTGGACAACAAGTACCAAAACTGGTGAGCTTTAAATCAAATCTGATTGTTTACTTTAACATGTTATAGTAGGAACCATTTACCTAAGCTACATTTACCAAATTGTTACTACATTTTGTAATGCTAAAACTGATTAGCTGTTCGAAGACCACCGAACGTAACTACTAAAGACAGATATGAATGGTGGCCTTAACAAAGATATTTGAATAACTCTAAATAGCAGTTACAACAATTTTGTTACATGATTTTAACTTTGTAAACTATTTTAAAGATGAATATGATTTTTGCCAGAAAGTGGTTGTAATGAGCATAGTAATGTAAGGGCTAAATGTTTATTTACTGTATTTTTCTGTTACAGACGATGACTCGGATTCCAGTGACTTCGAGCTAAACTGTCTCTGATTTGATTTGGTGAGTCTTCAAATCAAATCTGATTGTTTATTTAAACTTGTTATAGTAGGGACCATTTACCTAAGCTACACCTACCAAATTGTTACTACACTTTGTAATGCTTACACTGATTAGCGGTTCGAAGACACGACGGAACGTGACTACCAAAGACAGCGAGGAGTGGTGGCCTAGACAAAAATATTTGCATAACCCTGAGTAGCAGTTACAACAATTTTGTTCCGTGTTTTGAAATTTTAACTATTTTTACGATGAATATTATTTTTGCCAGAAAGTGGTTGTAACGAGAATAGGAATTTATGGGCTGAATGTTTATTTACTGTATTTATCTGTTACAGACGACAACATTAACTTCTCACAGGAATCGAGCCTGTACAATGGAAGTGACTAGTTATCCGATAGCGACCTTTTAATGGAGTGCGGTAAGTTTCTTGCGTTTTGAATAAAGCTGTGAAGTTTATGTTTATATGATTTACTAACTCGAGGAATGAGAAGTAGAGTTTGTGTTTTCTATGAAAAAATAATTTCCTGTGGACTATTCTTTACGTTAGCAAAATATTATTGGAAATATTTACCAATAAATTTCTTTATTAAATAAAATTTGTTTATTTGTTACAGAAGTGTACGTTGATTACGAAAAACTAAGCCAAGATTTAGTAAGTATAATAATTAAAATTATTTAATTTATTTGTATTATTCTTGGTTGTTCCAGAAACTTTTATATTTTTATTGCATACTTAGTGGATGAGTTTAAGTTATTTGAATTTAGTTTTGTTTGATTATTCAGTATATTTGTTAATTTTGTCTTAGCAATGTATTTAAATTAATTTACTATGTTAAGTGTTTGTGGTTACATTTAAATTTTATTGCAGACGATATAAATGTGTTATTTGTTAAAGTGAAGGGTCGGGGTCGAGTGTAGGTTGTATTTATATAAACTTGCCCACCTTCCCCGAATATATTTTGTTCTATTACAGTTATTATTTTCATATTTTTATTTCTCAATTCCAATACTCTTTTTAATATTACCTTGTTTTTCTAGAATATGATAGCATTGATAAATGATCACTATAAAAGTATGCTTGAACTTCATCCCATAAACGTACAAACCTAAGTTATTATCTACCTGGTGAAATGATGTTTACTTTCGTGTAAACAGGCCCCTTGAAGCTTTACGTTGTAAGGATTAATAACTTTCTTAGCAGAATAACACAGATTGTTTAATCCAACCATCGAATTACTAGTTTGCCATGTATATCAACAAGTTTTGTAAGAAATGAATGATATCCTAAGTGTGTTTGTTTGTTTGTTTTCAGTGACGCTACGGCTCTTGGATAGCTAGGCGAGGGCGAAGAGAACACCTTATATGACGCCAAGACTAATTATAATAGATTGTAAGCTTATAAATAAGTACAAACTTATATGTATTGCCTTATACCGTCAGACACACACACACACACACACACACACACACACACACACACACACACACACACACACACACACACACACACACACACACACACACACTCACACATATATACTCTCTCTTGCTCACTCACAAACACGCTTACTCCACTCCAAACAAACACACATATACACACACAGTCACACAAACTCACTCACTTACAAACACACACACACACACACACACACACACTCACACACACACACAAACACACACACACACACACACAGAAACACACACACACACATACTCGTACATACACATACACACACACACACACAAACACACACACACACACACACCCACACCCACATATTTATATATATATATATATGTATGTATGTATTTGTAAATATTTTCTAGGAAACTACTCTAAGGATTAAACAAAAGAAAATTGGTGTGTAGGAGGTTCTTAACCTCAGGAATCCAAAGAGCAGAAAAATTGTTATAATCAATTTTCGAAAAATTGTATATCTATATTTGAAACATTTTTTGTCGGAAACTACACCAAGGAGTTTTAATAAAATTGGAATATAGGAGGTTCTTAACTTCAGTAATTGAATGAGCTAACCCAAAGTTACTGGAAAATCGTCATCATCCGTTTTCTAAAAATTGTATATATATATATATATATATATATATATATATATATATTATTGTTAGTCAGGCGTGTATCCAGCGACGTGCTTTGGGGGGGGGCTATCGATGCATTCTAAATATATAATATGTGTGTGTGTGTGTGTGTGTGTGCGCGCGCGCGCGCGTACGTGTATGTAAAAACATAGAACAGAAAAAGTTCTTTCTACGCTTGCGTTAGAAATCGGTAACGTGATTAAGATTCGTAGCAAATTAGACTTGTTAGTAAATAATTATTCCAGTTTCGATAACACTTATGGCTAGAGAATATTATTAATTTTATAATAAGCTATTATTATAAAAATGGTATATTAATTAATATAAGTAGTTATTCTTCCAACACGAACAATTCCGGAGTCAACTGTGAATATTACGCTTGCAAAATTACGTATTGAAAATCATATGTTCGAGACTAAGCTTCACTAGCGCTATCTGTTGTTAAAACGTTTAGACGTTTACGAGGGTATGCCGAGGAAACGCGTCACATTTTCAAATTAAAATTTTATTTTTTATTTACAATAAAAGGCGAATTAACTTAAGTAAATTAAGTTAAAATTCGAGCGTATTTATAAACATAGACTAGCATTAGATAAGTGATTCTATTTTTGTAATTACTGACAGAGCATTACAATGTTACAAAATTATTATTTTATTTATTACAGTTAGGATTTTATATTTGAGAATATATAATAACTTAATAATCGAAAAAAGTCCTAATTTAATAATATATTGTCGATTTTTTACCCAAAGTTCTTAAGGGTTGGGGGGGGGGGCGATCGCCCCATCGCCCCCCCTGGATACGCGCCTGTTAGTTGATATTATTGCTAAAATAAATTCTAATTAATAGCACACTTCATAAATAAGAAAAATGGGTGTCCTTTGATTTTTCTACGAATAAGGTTTTCTATAAACGTTTTATTTTATAAATAATATACTTTTGTTTTAAGGGATCAGAGTTTGTGTTAATGGAAATGAAAGAGCATCGTTTGTCTTGTTTTGAATTATGTATCTTTGTACTAATAGTGTGTGATTTATATTTTTGCTAACAATAAATAGCAAAAGGTATATGTAGCAATAATATCTTGAAAACTGCATATAAGGCTGGCAACATGCAGAAAGCAACTCATGATCGCAACGCAACGTAAACTTGAGTTGCTATTAGAAAAGTGTGTGTTACAAGATTGTTCATACAAAGTTACTAGCTTAGTTGTTGTCAGATATGTCGTCGCCAGAGGAGGGTGCCGTCCTTGTGTATATTTTAAGGATGGAGCTACAAAAACGTTAAAAAAAATACAATTCAGTGTACACCATTATACCGTTATTAATGCGAGACAAAGCCAATACATTGCAGTGCAACATTTACAAATTTACCCAGACCAATTTTTTATTTATTATCGTGTGAGCATTACGACTACCTTTTAAGTCATGTATTTTAGAACATCAAGAAAAAAACAAATAACTGGCGAGAAGCGATTTCAGCTGGAGAGAGATTAACAGTAACATTCAGCTAAGCTTAATTGCTCATTTCTGTATTTTTTTTATGTATAACTACAAAACTTAAAATAATGTTACATTGTAGTGAAATGAAAATTATTTTTCAAACAAATAAAATTTTATAGTTCAAGTTCCGATTTTAAAATCTTTTATAATCATTCATATCGTCTTTAAGGTGTTGGGTATAGAAATCACGACCAGATCCAGCAATATTTGGTTTTTCCCACATACTAAAGCAGTATAATAAAAGATCGTTGACTCTTGCTTGAGTTCAAGAAACTTGGTTTAAAAAATTAATATGATAACAAAATAAATTAAATGATTCTGTACTTTTACCAAAATAACGTATTTTTATTTTATAAAATATATCTTACAAATAAACAGTAATAGTAGCAATAAATTAATTAACAATATTATAAATGTGTTTTATCAGATGTATGTAGAGGCAATGCAGGTAAATCCGTGATTGCCGATTTCTCTTCTCTACCTGAAAATAGAGGAAATATTTAACGTCTGCTAAATTTTAAGCTATATTTCAATACGTCCTAGAAGATGACTGGACATAGCAAAAGGTTACATTTATTAATTATTTTACATGTTTGTAAACCGGTAAAATAACTGATATTAAATCTGTGATCAATTAAAATACGTTTATAAATTATTTAAATGTGATCATGAACAATTGAAGTTCACATTTATTGAAGAAGTTGGAGTAGAAATAAAGGAATTATCGAGTCGGAACAAGGGCGATTACAATTACAATTAGAAATGTGAATAAATAATAAACAAAATAGAAATTTACTACAACATTGTTTAAAATAAGGTTTGTCTTACTGTAAGTGAGTCGGTTTTAAGGGAAAACAAAGGTGAAACTAATAGAATTTGTTAAAAAAAAAATATCCCATGTGAAACTAACTGATCGCATATGAAACGGCACATAAAGTATCGTATGCGCCAAAATAAACAGTAGTTAAGATTTTATTTCATTTTGTTTTATTTACTTAGTTTTACAAACACATGCAAGTAAAGCTAAATACAAGTAAAACAAGCTAAATGGGTAAGGCTCGGGTATAAACTTGTTCTATATAGACTCCATTCGATTTGTGGCAACACTTGTACTGTTCTTAAAAATTTTGCATCATTTTGGTGAAGAGTGGTTGTTTCATGCTCGTTATGCATTTGGTTATTTTCCCCTGTAGTTGGACGATGGAGGTTGGTGGGACATCACGGGAATCTTCTTCCTTATTATGCCCCAGACGTAGGCGTCAGGTGGTGTAAGATCGGGAGATTGGCTGGGTAAGGAAAGTTTGTTCAAAGGGAGATTTGGAGGTTGGCAAAAGTTTTTTTTGAAGGATAGCAATGTTGTCTAAGACTGTGGCTGATTGAGCCATTTTGCTGGGACCATTAGAAACGAAAAGGCAGGTTTCGGACACAACAAAATCTCCTGAAGTCTCCTATAATACAACCAAAAACGACCCCATATCTGCCATTCCACTACAGCTGATTCAGTTTCAGTATTGTTTATTTTGGCGCATACGGTATATAATAGTAATAAAATAGAAATAAATAATCAATGTACGATGAGGGGAAATATCTACTTGTATACGTTTTGAAATAGTATTAAACTCACCTTTTGAAAACAGCCATTTATCAATTTCGACAAACGGAGCCTCAACCACCAAAAACAACACCGCGGCAGCTGCAATGGAGGCGACCACATCTGATAAGCATTTTACCATCTAGACACAAACACAGATTTTTAAATATAGACCCTAGGTCCTGCAACTTTGAAGCCCACTTAAATAAAGTTTTAGGTAGTACAAAGCTGAAAAATATACATACCTTATTAAATTTTTGGTTTAACTTTATAAAAGAATTCAGGCGTAATTGTTAATAGAATTAGTTATCTGTAATTTAGGCGCAATTGGTTACCTGTAATGAAATAGAATAGGTTGTGAATAATGAATATTGTCAAGATAATCATAAACACCCCTGGGCAGGGACATAGAACATGTGTAACGAATTGCAGCATCATTTGGTAGACATTTACGAGAGAGATAGATAGATAGATAGATAGATAGATAGATAGATAGAGAGAGAGAGAGAGAGAGAGAGAGAGAGAGAGAGAAAGTGAGAGAGAGAGACAGAGAGAGTAAGAGAGAGAGAGTGTTTGTGAGTGTGTGTTTGTAAGTGGGTGAGTGTGTGTGTATGAGAGAGAGAGAGAGAGAGAGAGAGAGAGAGAGTGAGAGAAAGTGAGAGAGAGAGTGAGACAGAGAGAGAAAGAGAGAGAGTGTTTGTGTGCGTGTGTGTGCGTGTAAGAGAGAGAGAGAGAGAGAGAGAGAGAAAGTGAGAGAGAGTGAGACAGAGAGAGAAAGAGAGAGAGAGAGTGTTTGTGTGTATTTGTGTGTGTGTGTGTGTGTGTGTGTGTGTCTGTCTGTGTGTGTTTGTAAGTGGGTGAGTGTGTGTGTAAGAGAGAGAGAGAGAGAAAGAGGAAAAGTGGAAGGAGAGAAAGAGGAGATGGGAGTGAGAGAGAACAAGCGTGAAAGATATAGTATGAACTCCTCCCCTCACCTACCAGCCGTTCCCAAAATATTTTTCTCGATCCGCCATTGGTGAGAGGGTCTTATCAGGTTTTTACTGTTTTCTTGTGGGAAGTTGCATCTGGCTGCTTTGGCTCCCTGTAAATTAGGAAGACAAGCACCTCGGATAGAAGCACCCCAATTATTAAAGGGTTAATTATATTGAAGAACATTGATAAGGCTCCAGCAAATCAGAAGGACCGTAAAACTAGCTCCTAGTCAGTGATTATGAAAACGTATTACACTGTTAGATCTCTCAAAGGAATATAGCTTCAAGAACAATATGACATAATTGTGACATAATGCGCTGTCAGCGATAATTATTGTAAGCTAAAGTCCGTTACAGTCACTCAGGAGAACATTTTACTTACCAAATCAAAAGGCGTGTAATCTACTGGAACCCGGGTCCTGCTGACTTCTAGTGTCTGGAACGTCAGATGAATCATGTATATGCCGTAAGTTAGAGTCGCCAGCGGTCTCAGTATAGGTGCAGAGAGCATTCTGTTGACGACACCTGACGATGCAATTGTAAATAATAAATTATGTTATAATAATTGTTACGTTAATAAATTACAAGTGATACAAAAAATAATAAGTCCATTCCTACTGGTTAATAAGGAAAACTTTTATTTTAGTTACTTTTGATTAAATAATTACAGTTAATATAAATAAAGTAACATAACTACGCGTTAAAACAGCTGTTCTACCACATAACATATAACATTAAATTAGTTGTTTTGTGAAATCGTATTTCACATTATTTTAGGCCAAATGTGAAGTAACTATAGTGTATCCTTGTCCCTTTTGTGTAACGTTTTTCACCCATATAAAACTAAAATGGATAAATTAAATTTAATTAATGAAATAGTATCTGAAAAACTGTACTAAAATCAATTGTCATCCACTACAAACTAAAAAAATATATATATTTGGACTATTCAAAACTATTCAAAATTTGTACAAGATGTATATAGGGAGAGTGCAAATTAATAGAAGGAATTAAATGAATTGCGTTTAGCAAACTACATATATAGTTAATTTAGTTGTTTGCGACCAATTATAGATCATAACTTTAGTTTTTAAAATGTCGCTTTTTTAAAACTAAATAGGGGGGGGGGTTTGAAAACGTATTTTATAATTGTTGGCACATAATTATGATGACTTTTCACAATCAAGGATATGAATGTGAGCTTGATTATAAATTGAACACAAATTTATAATTGGGGCGAGTATAAACAGCCACAAATCATAGTTGAAACGCTTAATTGCATTAGTTTACGACCTCAAAATAATGTATACCACATTCTTTGTTTGTCTGAGGTGGAAAACTTGCTGGTAATACTACGCTATAATTCTGATAGATATTGCCTACTGCTTGGACGTGTTAAAACCGCATGCGCATTCAAATATCTGGTAGTCATACTCAACAGATGCCTGACTTGGGACCCTCACATTACCAACACGTTAACGAAAGGAACGATTAGATCAACACAACTATATCCTATGCTTAACAGAACAAGCCCACTTTCACTACGGGCAGCCACTACTATATACGTATCTTTGTTGCGTAGCATACTCACTTACGCATCACCCGTCTGGGGCCATGCAGGCAACTCACACACAGCAGACTCCAGTTATTCCAAAACAAGGTTTTGTGAATAATCCCGAAGCCACCTAGATGTACAAAATTAAAACTGCTTCACACTGACTTCAAAGTGCCTTTCATCAAACAACACCTCCGACATTTAGCAACAGGTTTCTACAAACAGGCTTATGCACATACAACATCCACACACATTTCCTCACTGAGTAGATATGACCCCACCCACGACACATACAGACGGCCGCTGTCCTTACTGACCGCCTAGCTCACACACATACAACATCCACACACATTTCCTCACTGAGTAGATATGACGCCAACCACGACACATACAGACGGCCGCTGTCCTTACTGACGCCGCTCTAACCGTAATAAAAACAATAAAAATATACATACTAATAGATTCTGCTTCACAATAATGTTCCAGGTGACACAGGGGCACAACCCCAAGGGTCGCAGATTAGTCCCAACGGAAGTACACTATTCAGGTTCGAGTAAGCAACAGAAGAAGCGGTACATGTCATTCTTAATATAGACTCACTAACACGTTATGTTCCAGATGACGCAGTGGCACATTCCCAAGGTTGCAGCTTAGCTTCAACGGAAGTACACTTTTCAGTTTCGAGTAGGGAACAGAAGAAGCGGTACATGTCATTCTTAATATAGACTCACTAACACGTTATGTTCCAGATGACGAAGTGGCACATTCCCAGGGTTGCAGCTTAGCTTCAACGGAAGTACACTTTTCAGTTTCGAGTAGGCAACAGAAGAAGCGGTACATGTCCTTCTTAATATAGACTCACTAACACGTTATGTTGCAGATGACGCAGTGGCACATCCCCAGGGTTGCAGCTTAGCTCCAACGGAAGTACACTTTTCAGATTCGAGTAAGGAACAGAAGAAGCGGTACATGTCATTCTTAATATAGACTCACTAACACGTTATGTTCCAGATGACGCAGTGGCACATTCCCAGGGTTGCAGCTTAGCTCCAACGGAAGTACACTTTTCAGTTTCGATTAGGCAACAGAAGAAGCGGTACATGTCATTCTTAATATAGACTCACTAACACGTTATGTTCCAGATGACGCAGTGGCACATTCCCAGGGTTGCAGCTTAGCTTCAACGGAAGTACACTTTACAGTTTCGAGTAGGCAACAGAAAAAGCGGTACATGTCATTCTTAATATAGACTCACTAACACGTTATGTTCCAGATGACGCAGTGGCACATCCCCAGGGTTGCAGCTTAGCTCCAACGGAAGTACACTTTTCAGTTTCGAGTAGGCAACAGAAGAAGCGGTACATGTCATTCTTAATATAGACTCAGTAACACGTTATGTTCCAGATGACGCAGTGGCACATCCCCAGGGTTGCAGCTTAGCTCCAACGGAAGTACACTTTTCAGTTTCGAGTAGGCAACAGAAGAAGCGGTACATGTCATTCTTAATATAGACTCAGTAACACGTTATGTTCCATATGACGCAGTGGCACATCCCCAGGGTTGCAGCTTAGCTCCAACGGAAGTACACTTTTCAGTTTCGAGTAGGCAACAGAAGAAGCGGTACATGTCATTCTTAATATAGACTCACTAACACGTTATGTTCCAGATGACGCAGTGGCACATTCCCAGGGTTGCAGCTTAGCTTCAACGGAAGTACACTTTTTAGTTTCGAGTAGGCAACAGAAGAAGCGGTACATGTCATTCTTAATATAGACTCACTAACACGTTATGTTCCAGATGTCGCAGTGGCACATCCCCAGGGTTGCAGCTTAGCTCCAACGGAAATACACTTTTCAGTTTCGAGTAGGCAACAGAAGAAGTGGTACATGTCATTCTTAATATAGACTCACTAACACGTCATGTTCCAGATGACACAGTGGCACATCCCCAGTGTTGTAGCTTAGCTCCAACGGAAGTACACTTTTCAGTTTCGAGTAGGCAACAGAAGAAGCGGTACATGTCATTCCTAATATAGACTCACTAACACGTTATGTTCCAGATGACGCAGTGGCACATTCCCAGGGTTAAAGCTTAGCTCCAACGCAAGTAAACTTTTCAGTTTTGAGTAGGCAACAGAAGAAGCGGTGCATGTCATTCCTGCCATAGACTCACTAACGCTCTATATTTCAGGTGACACAGGGGCACATCCCCAGGGTCGCAGATGAGTCCCAACGGAAGTTCACTTTTCAGTTTCAAGTAGGAAACAGAAGAAGCGGTACATGTCATTCTTAATATAGACTCATTAACACGTTATGTTCCAGATGACGCAGTGGCACATCCCCAGGGTTGCAGCTTAGCCCCAACGGAAGTACACTTTTCAGTTTCGAGTAGGCAACAGAAGAAGCGGTACATGTCATTCTTAATATAGACTCAGTAACACGTTATATTCCAGATGACGCAGTGGCACATCCCCATGGTTGCAGCTTAACTCCAACGGAAGTACACTTTTCAGTTTCGAGTAGGCAACAGAAGAACCGGTACATGTCATTCTTAATATAGACTCACTAACACGTTATGTTGCAGATGACGCAGTGGCACATCCCCAGGGTTGCAGCTTAGCTCCAACGGAAGTATACTTTTCAGATTCGAGTAAGGAACAGAAGAAGCGGTACATGTCATTCTTAATATAGACTCACTAACACGTTATGTTCCAGATGACGCAGTGGCACATTCCCAGGGTTGCAGCTTAGCTCCAACGGAAGTACACTTTTCAGTTTCGATTAGGCAACAGAAGAAGCGGTACATGTCATTCTTAATATAGACTCACTAACACGTTATGTTCCAGATGACGCAGTGGCACATTCCCAGGGTTGCAGCTTAGCTTCAACGGAAGTACACTTTACAGTTTCGAGTAGGCAACAGAAAAAGCGGTACATGTCATTCTTAATATAGACTCACTAACACGTTATGTTCCAGATGACGCAGTGGCACATCCCCAGGGTTGCAGCTTAGCTCCAACGGAAGTACACTTTTCAGTTTCGAGTAGGCAACAGAAGAAGCGGTACATGTCATTCTTAATATAGACTCAGTAACACGTTATGTTCCAGATGACGCAGTGGCACATCCCCAGGGTTGCAGCTTAGCTCCAACGGAAGTACACTTTTCAGTTTCGAGTAGGCAACAGAAGAAGCGGTACATGTCATTCTTAATATAGACTCAGTAACACGTTATGTTCCATATGACGCAGTGGCACATCCCCAGGGTTGCAGCTTAGCTCCAACGGAAGTACACTTTTCAGTTTCGAGTAGGCAACAGAAGAAGCGGTACATGTCATTCTTAATATAGACTCACTAACACGTTATGTTCCAGATGACGCAGTGGCACATTCCCAGGGTTGCAGCTTAGCTTCAACGGAAGTACACTTTTTAGTTTCGAGTAGGCAACAGAAGAAGCGGTACATGTCATTCTTAATATAGACTCACTAACACGTTATGTTCCAGATGTCGCAGTGGCACATCCCCAGGTTTGCAGCTTAGCTCCAACGGAAATACACTTTTCAGTTTCGAGTAGGCAACAGAAGAAGTGGTACATGTCATTCTTAATATAGACTCACTAACACGTCTTGTTCCAGATGACACAGTGGCACATCCCCAGTGTTGTAGCTTAGCTCCAACGGAAGTACACTTTTCAGTTTCGAGTAGGCAACAGAAGAAGCGGTACATGTCATTCCTAATATAGACTCACTAACACGTTATGTTCCAGATGACGCAGTGGCACATTCCCAGGGTTAAAGCTTAGCTCCAACGCAAGTAAACTTTTCAGTTTTGAGTAGGCAACAGAAGAAGCGGTGCATGTCATTCCTGCCATAGACTCACTAACGCTCTATATTTCAGGTGACACAGGGGCACATCCCCAGGGTCGCAGATTAGTCCCAACGGAAGTTCACTTTTCAGTTTCAAGTAGGAAACAGAAGAAGCGGTACATGTCATTCTTAATATAGACTCATTAACACGTTATGTTCCAGATGACGCAGTGGCACATCCCCAGGGTTGCAGCTTAGCCCCAACGGAATTACACTTTTCAGTTTCGAGTAGGCAACAGAAGAAGCGGTACATGTCATTCTTAATATAGACTCAGTAACACGTTATATTCCAGATGACGCAGTGGCACATCCCCATGGTTGCAGCTTAACTCCAACGGAAGTACACTTTTCAGTTTCGAGTAGGCAACAGAAGAACCGGTACATGTCATTCTTAATATAGACTCACTAACACGTTATGTTCCAGATGACGCAGTGGCACATCCCCAGGGTTGCAGCTTAGCTCCAACGGAAGTACACTTTTCAGTTTCGAGTAGGCAACAGAAGAAGCGGTACATGTCATTCCTAATATAGACTCACTAACACGTTATGTTCCAGATGACGCAGTGGCACATTCCCAGGGTTAAGCTTAGCTCCAACGTAAGTCCACTTTTCAGTTTCGAGTAGGCAACAGAAGAAGCGGTGCATGTCATTCCTGCCATAGACTCACTAACGCTCTATATTTCAGGTGACACAGGGGCACATCCCCAAGGTCGCAGATTAGTCCCAACGGAAGTTCACTTTTCAGTTTCGAGTAGGCAACAGAAGAAGCGGTACATGTCATTCTTAATATAGACTCACTAACACGTTATGTTCCAGATGACGCAGTGGCACATTCCCAGGGTTGCAGCTTAGCTTCAACGGAAGTACACTTTTTAGTTTCGAGTAGGCAACAGAAGAAGCGGTACATGTCATTCTTAATATAGACTCACTAACACGTTATGTTCCAGATGACGCAGTGGCACATCCCCAGGGTTGCAGCTTAGCTCCAACGGAAATACACTTTTCAGTTTTGAGTAGGCAACAGAAGCAGCAGTACATGTCATTCTTAATATTGACTCACTAACACGTCATGTTCCAGATGACACAGTGGCACATCCCCAGTGTTGTAGCTTAGTCCCAACGGAAGTTCACTTTTCAGTTTCGAGTAGGCAACAGAAGAAGCGGTACATGACATTCTTAATATAGACTCATTAACACGTTATGTTCCAGATGACGCAGTGGCACATCCCCAGGGTTGCAGCTTAGCTCCAACGGAAGTACACTTTTCAGTTTCGAGTAGGCAACAGAAGAAGCGGTACATATCATTCATAATATAGACTCAGTAACACGTTATGTTCCAGATGACGCAGTGGCACATCCCCAGGGTTGCAGCTTAGCTCCAACGGAAGTACACTTTTCAGTTTCGAGTAGGCAACAGAAGAAGCGGTACATGTCATTCTTAATATAGACTCAGTAACACGTTATGTTCCAGATGACGCAGTGGCACATTCCCAGGGTTGCAGCTTAGCTTCAACGGAAGTACACTTTTTAGTTTCGAGTAGGCAACAGAAGAAGCGGTACATGTCATTCTTAATATAGACTCACTAATACGTTATGTTCCAGATGACGCAGTTTTCACATTCCCAGGGTTGCAGCTTAGCTCCAAACGGAAGTACACTTTTCAGTTTCGAGTAGGCAACAGAAGAAGCGGTACATGTCATTCTTAATATAGACTCACTAACACGTTATGTTGCAGATGACGCAGTGGCACATCCCCAGGGTTGCAGCTTAGCTCCAACGGAAGTACACTTTTCAGATTCGAGTAAGGAACAGAAGAAGCGGTACATGTCATTCTTAATATAGACTCACTAACACGTTATGTTCCAGATGACGCAGTGGCACATTCCCAGGGTTGCAGCTTAGCTTCAACGGAAGTACACTTTTCAGTTTCGAGTAGGCAACAGAAGAAGCGGTACATGTCATTCTTAATATAGACTCACTAACACGTTATGTTCCAGATGACGCAGTGGCACATTCCCAGGGTTGCGGCTTAGCTCCAACGGAAGTACACTTTTCAGTTTCGAGTAGGCAACAGAAGAAGCGCTACATGTCATTCTTAATATAGACTCACTAACACGTTATGTTCCAGATGACGCAGTGGCACATTCCCAGGGTTGCAGCTTAGTCCCAACGGAAGTACACTTTTCAGTTTCGAGTAGGCAGCAGAAAAAGCGGTGCATGTCATTCCTGCCATAGACTCACTAACGCTTTATGTTTCAGGTGACACAGGGGCACATCCCCAGGGTCGCAGATTAGCCTTAACCGAAGTACTAATTTGATTGCATGCCTTTTCAGTTTCGAGTAGGCAGCAGAAGAAGAGGTGCATGTCATTCCCGCCATAGACTCACTAACAAGGTATTTGTAAGGTAATACTCCTCTTTATCCCATAGAATAAGGATGTCCTAGCCCCCAGAGTTCCTGCATGATCTTTCGCCGGCTTTTCCTGACAGAGTTTCTTTTTTGCCAGGTTTATTCATTCCGCTCTTAGCGCGATACTTACTGTACTGTTTCATTTCACTATCTCCTGATTTTCCATGGAAAGAGCTTATGAGCTTGGTATATGGTCAATCATTCCCGTTTTCTTCACTCGCGGTAGGGATACTAACCGCATGCGCATGTGAGACGGAGACACTTCGCTAGAGGTTGGGAGCCACGAGGGCTGTGTGAGTTCTGGGGGCTCAGACTCGCCTTAAAAAATTATTACTTTTACCAATATAACAAATACATGCTGCTACGCAGAAACTCACTTGTTAATTCTTAACCGATGGAAATATTTTAAGTATTGTTTATAAGCGATGAAATATTGAAATCTCTAATAAAAACGTATCCAATATTTTATTACGTAGTTAATTTATTATTAAACGACTCCATTAAAAGCGCCGTGTTTGAGGCAGGGCGTAAGCTGAGACGCAAGCGGCGCAGCACACGCAAGCCCCGTTTTACTGCGCAGCACACGCAACACACGAATCTTTTACCAGCGTATGTTGAAACGTAGCACACGGCCACGCATGCCATTTTTGCCTTGAAAATGGAAGATACCTATACCAACTCACTTGAATCCGACACGGAAATTGAGAAATTGGTTCTGTAGCAGAGTGAATATATGAAAAAACGAAACACACACATGGCTATGTTGGTCCACAAAGAGCCTTTATACGTTTTTTTGCTATAACTTTCATGATTCATATGAGTTATTAGAGATTTTAAAAATATAAGAGTTAAGTACAATATGTGAACTACGGTTCAGTGTTTGTCTATTACTGACTATATCAACCATATATGTCGAAACATGAGTGGCATTAGAGATTTTAAAAATATGAGAGTTAAGTACAATATGTTAACTAATGTTGAGTGATTGTCCATTACTGAATAAAACAAATTAATTATCAAAACATGTGTGGCATTAAATATTTTAAAAATACAAGATTTAGGTACAATATGTGAGCTACTGTTGAGTGTTTGTCCATTACCAGCTGAATCAAGCGGTGATTTAACGACTTCTTGGATCCCTAGTTGCGTGACGTGTGTCGTCTAATCTGTGTCTGTGCTACAAACTGTGACATACCGGCCCACGCGTGTGCCAGACACAAACATGCATGGGCCTCAGCTTACGCGGCGCCGTTAGAAAATATGGCGGCACAGTTTTCTGTCGTGTGTTGCGTTGCGTGCACTGCGCCCCTGCGTCACAGCTTACGACTTGCCTGACTTTCGGAAATCTTCGGGACAATACGTTCGCATTCGGAATTCTGATGGTTGTTACGGAAGATGTACGTTGTTCTGCATTGCAAGAAGTGCGAGTCACGTTTAAAGGAGATATTACTCCAAAACGTAAGCGTAGAACTATACATGAACTATATATTAAAAATGAGATGTTTTCAAAGGACATACCTCCATAACCTGTGATGCCAGCAAATATCACCCATACTAGTCCAACTGAAAACATTGGCCTGTATAACGCTATATAGAGCGAATCAACAAATTGTGGAGCCTTGTAGTCAATGTTTTGGAAAATTGTGATAGAGTAAATGACTCCAAACATGATTATGGTAGAGATGATCCAACAGGCTGTGGAGGTTACCTGTAAATAAAAGAAATTTTAGATTTTGAAAACATTGTTGTTTGAACAATTTACCTCCCCAAATTTTGATTTGCTGCTTTACCATTTAGCTTTTTGAGTATAAACTAGTTTATAAGTTACGTTTAAATTTTATTTAACAGTTAATAAACTAATTATTGAGGACATTTTTTAGTTATTTAATTTGTTCAGTGTTATGGGATAGAGACTTCTCTATGATCTTCGAAGAAATCACTTCTACTGCAGAGAAGCAACTCTATCTGCTGAAGCAATGATTTCTACTTTACGCCCCCTGGGTAGTTTCGTGTCCCTCTAGTAATTCAGCGTATGCTCTACATATTCTCTCTCATCCATATTACTTCACAAGCCTACTTCTGATGCACAATCCTATCCCCGTAAGCCATAATTCCTTTACCAGCACCTTGATAATTTCGTGCCCCCTCAGTATCCTTACGTTTTTTCTATATGTCCCCTATCATCCCTAACCCTCCACAAACCTACATAAGGGATACAATCCTATCAACGTAAGCCTTAATTCCTTTCCCCAACGCCAGGATAGTTTTCGTGTCCCCGTATTTTCCGTTAGTCCTTATTTATCCTTTATTTTCACAAGGGTGCAGGTTACCATCTCTCTAGGGCTCCAACTCAGATTAGGTATACATAAGGGACGCAACCCTCCTTTTGCGGAGTATCTTAACCATAACTACCCAAAGCTCAGGCGTCTTTAATCTTACAAAGGAAACGCCATATTTCTGCATGTCTTAGAGAAGACGCGGAAACGCAAAAAAATAATAAATTATTGCTTGTCTATAAACACAACTAGAAGATATAATTAAAGAATAAAAATATAGTACAACTCACAAATATAAATTTTTTTATTTCATACGAATTTCAACGACTAATTTGTCGTCATCCTTAGTGAAGATACACAAATCAAATTAACTAAAAAAATATTAAACATAACCTATAAAGTTTTAACAAAAGTAAAAATCAGTTTTACTTAAAAAGTTTTTTTCAAACTTTAAAAAATTTTTTACTTTTGTTAAAACTTTATAGGTTATGTTTAATATTTTTTTAGTTAATTTGATTTGTGTATCTTCACTGAGGATGACGACAAATTAGTCGTTGAAACGCGTATGAAATGAAAAATTTTATATTTGTGAGTTGTACTATATTTTTATTCTTTAATTATAACTTTCACCCACAAGCCAGCTCGAATATTATTTACAACTAGAAGAATTTACTTTTCTTTATAGAAGGAAATGGTTAAATATGATAGTAATTATATGTTTTATGAAATCATATGTTATCGCTTATTTTAATCCAAATGTAGTGAGATATTGTATACCTTGCCCCTTACGTGAAAAGTGTTTCATCGATATACAGTAAAACTAAAATTATTTCATTAAACTTAATTGGTGATATAATAAGTGAAAAACTGTATTAAAATCAAGTGTCATACACTACAAGTTTTAAAAAATGTATTTGAGTTGAGTGGCAAAATACAAATTGCTGTATTAAATTGAAAATTTAAACAATATATATATATATATATATATATATAAAAGAAGAGTGTGAAATAATAGAAGGAGCTGGTAAAATACTATATGCTTCAACTTTCTGAAGTTACCCAGGCGTTGTAAAACGTTTTCCGGTATCATAACTATAAGGTATTATTTTTATTTTAACACATATGTTAGTACTTGTATTTGGAAACCTGACTGACATAGTTTCGTGATTCCAACTCTACCGATTCCGCGTCACAAACGTTTCCTCCGGTAGTGAGCAGGGGGGCGAACGAAAGAATAGTACTGTCAGTTCAGTTCGTTGCGATTGTAACGCACTAGTTATTGCACGTAAGTGTTTTGTCGACTTATGCCTACGTTTTTTATGCTTTGTTTTGTTTAGCTTTTTGTTACTTTTTGTCATTCTTTTTTCTCATTCAACTACTTCGTAACAGGGGGAAAGTTACCAGGGGCAGACAACATACTCAAAATGGCACTGCTTGACGACAACTTACCTTTGAAAAATTCACTTTTAGGAACCCCTGTTTGTATCTATACACAAAGTAGCCGAGAGCCAGTCCCATGAAATACGAGGCCGATCTTAGATGGGTTTTGTTGTACTCCAGCTCAAAATTTCTATCAGACTTCCGGTCCCTGTAATTTCAAATGTCTAATTAATATTATGCGAAGCTTTTATTTTACTAAACTATGATGGAAATGAAATTTATTTTCAGATTAATTAGTCTATAATGAATTTTTAATATAATCTAAACAGTTAAATTAATTTTGCCCATTCATTGTTCCGAAATAATGCTGTGGTGTAGCTGTAGTTTATAAATTTTTGTATAAATTTACGGCGCTCAGTGTATCTTGAATAAACACAAGTATAATATTTACCCAAATAGAGCATTACCCGTTTACAAAAATGTGAAGTAGTGTAAAGGGCGAAAGTTGAACGAAGTCTAGATTCATTATTATTATTAAATTCCTTCTATTAGTTCACACTCTCCTTATAAATATCTTTTACAAATCTTCAATCGTTAATAAAATACATTTTATTCATCCACTCGTTTAAATAGGTTATTTTAAACTTGTAGTGGATGGCATTTAATGTTAATACAGTTTTATTCAAATATTAATAAACTTAATAATGAATTAACTTTAGTTTTATATGGGAGATAAACTTTTCATAAAAGGGGGAAGGTATGCAATTTAGGTATTTCGTCCCGTTTAGCTTAAACTAAGTGATAACATATGATTTCATTGAACAGCTGATTTTATATTATAGGTTATGTGGTATATCAGCTGTTTTAACGCATAGGGTTTGTTACCTTATTTATATTTAATGTAATTATTTAATAAAAAGTAACGTAAAAAATAATCTTTCATTACTTACATTCCTAGACACGTGAGAAACTATGAGAAGACTAAGTCATCACTTAGAATGTGTGACAATTTCTTTGGTAATGATACATTTAAACTTTCACAAATATATTTTAAATTTTGTTTTCTGTATCAGCTGAAAATTAAACCAGGTGTTACGTAATAGTACGTATAATAAAATAGAATTAAATTTAGAATATTCGGAATGAGTCAAAAAGGGACTACTTTAAATTATCAATTTCTGGAATAATTCAATATATCACTGGATTTAACAATAAATATTAATAAAATATCTCGACTGCTTTTAAATCTGTTACAAACTATCTGTTGCTAGTTCCTATTTAACAACGTTTTCATTTTGTAAGATTGTCTTTAGAACCGTAAATCGAACAACAGTTTGTGTTATATTGTTTCTTTAAAAGGGTAAAATCTATCAGTTATTGTGATTCATTTGGTTCTTTGGCTGCTAGGATTTCATCGTACCACATATGCGAACCAATGTAAACATATTACTGTTGTACAAAAAATATCTAAATCTCTATTACAGATAGCAATATTTTCCCTATCTTTGTAACACAAAAAGCATATTGCACAATGTAAAATTACTAATAGCGAATAATGCAACTAGTATGGATAACAATTACACCACATAAATAAACAGAGCAAACACAATAAATGACTAGCCTATATCTATTAAATTATAGGCTAATCATTATATTTCCAGAATATGAATCTATAGAATTTATTTCCTCAAGTTATTGATTTTATCTTATTTCAGAAATATTAAGGCAGATTCAAAACTCAATTAAAATAATAAACATAAATGTTTTTGAAAATGTTAATATAAATCCAATGAATGTGTAAAAATAAGCTTACGCAGTAACAAGTGATCCTGCTTTCAAATCGTAGTAGCTGGCGTTGATGAAGGAAGCAGATACTGTAGCCATGAAACAGCCAAAGATAAGGCCCAGACCGAGTTTTGGTCTTTTGTGCAACGGTATCAGGAGTAACGGTGATAGGAGGTACAGCTGCATGTCTGTACTCAGGTACCATGTTTGGGCCACACACTGAAATATAACCATTATTTGTAGTTGTTAGGATGTAGACATGAACCAAATTAAACTATTATTCTGAGGAATGTATCAGAAGTAAAAGTTATATTAGGTACAGCTGTAGGTCTGTACTCAAGTACCATGTTTGAATCACACATTGGATACATTAGTTAATTACACTTGATAGAATATAGATATAAAGAAATTTAACTACTATCCTGAGAAATTTATCAGGAGCAAAGTTGATAGGAGGTAGAGCTGAGTGTCTGTACTCAGGTGCTATGTTTGGCCCATAAACTGAAATATAATAGTCAATTGTAGTCGTTAGAATAAATAGATATAAACAAAATTAAACTATTATTCTGAGGAATATATCAGGAGTTAAAGTAATAGGAGGTACAGCTGTAGGTCTGTACTCAAGTACCATATTTGGGCCACATATTGGATACATAGATATAATATAGACATAAAGTAATTAAACTACTGTACTGAGAATGTAGGCCTATCAGGAGCAAGAATGGTAGAAGATACTACTGCGTGTCTGTACTCAAGAACCATGTTTGGGCCACACATTGGATACATAGATATAATATAGACATAAAGTAATTAAACTACTGTACTGAGAATGTATCAGGAGCAAGAATGGTAGAAGATACCGTGTTTGTACTCAAGTACCATGTATACGTCATACTGTGGGGAATATATTTATTAGTAATACAGGTCCTGTTACTGAGGAGTATAACTATTAGGTCAATAATAAAGAATTACGCTCACCGCTCGGAATGATCTGATGTAATAATAGTTGCTGATGTAGAGTAGACCTGGCCACCAGTTTTCATTACAAATATCCCTGTGGGCTCCTGTTATATTCTTCCACACGGGGCCATCGGATAGACGATACAGAAGGATTCCATCTATGAGGATCATCACTGCGTATATCGGAGTTATTCTAAAAGCAAACGAAAAATCGAAAAATAAATCTGTACTTTAAAATGTTTTAAAAACATACACACATACATACATACATACATACATACATACATATATATAAATATATATATATATATATATATATATATATATATATATATGTATGTATGTATGACAATTAAACTATTATTTATATTAACACACATATGGGTATTCTAAACTTGTTATCTGTAAGTATTTTCCAACAGAAAATACGTATTTATACAATAAATGTAATGGTCAACGTGTCCGAACATATATCTAGGACAGACTCTAACAGAAAAAATAAACATGGGCTGTATAGGCAATTAAACAGAAGTGTTAAATGTAGTCGTGAATCTGTAACACGTGACAGTAGAGTGGATACGAACTGAAATGTCTTGGAAAACGTGGAGCGAAGGAATAAGAGATGCATGAGCGAAGAAACCTTGTTGATTTAAAGTGTCAAGACCGAGAACATTCGAGGAAATATTTAGAGGTCGGACAGCAAGCATTAATATGTATAAAATTTAGATTGGAAACAAAATCACTGTCTCATAATGTGTATATATATATATATATATATATATATATGTGTGTGTGTGTGTATATACACATATATAATATATATATATTATATGTATCTAATAGTTATATATATATAAAATATATATTTAATATATTATTATTATATAATACAATTGTATATATATATATATATATATATATATATATATATATATATATATATATGTATGTATAACAATAATAAATTAAAAATATTTCAAAAACAAGAATACTTTTAATGAATATATTTATTCAAAGCTTTTCGCCGATAAAATAGTACCAGCATCTTCAGGAAAATAATTATCTAATAAAATATTTTTACAAAATTAAATCATATGTGCTACAAACGACCGTATGTTTATAAGTATTGCACTTTATGTAATTTTTTCTATAACATCAATGACCTTATAAATAGTTTGGTGCCAAGGCACCAAGATCAAGATCTCACTTGAATTTGTTCATCAAATAATTTGTAGCACGAGTTTCCGGAAACAGAAAATATGAAATTCATAAAAGAATTAAATACAGAATTAAAAATTACTATATTTGAAACATTGGAAATTTATAAGCATAATGTTAAAGACAAATTAATTGATGAACAAATTCAAGTGAGATCAAGGCACCAAACTATTTATAAGGTCATTGATGTTATAGAAAAAATTACATAAAGTGTAATACTTATAAACATATGGTAGTTTGTAGCACATATGATTTAATTTTGTAAAATTTATTTTATTAGATAATTATTTTCCTGAAGATGCTGGTACTATTTTATCGGCGAAAAGCTTTGAATAAATATATTCATTAAAAGTATTCTTGTTTTTGAAATATTTTATTTTATTAACTATATTACAAGAAAATATATCACCATATTTAATATATATATATATATATATATATATATATTGTACAGTGGAACATCGAAATCAGTTTTTAATAGCTCCATGATAGTGCATGAAGTCGGAAAATACCGACACTGAAATGTCGGTAAAAAGTTTCATCAATTTGTTAAATTAAATATGTATTATTAATTATAACATATTTTTATTCTATAATAGAGTAAACAAATCTGTTTAAAGACTTTTATTTACTAAACAAACCTTATGTAACGATGGAAGTAGAACTTTGGCACGTTAAACGTCTTACTGTTCTCCATGGACTTGAGGAAGGTGTAAGCCACTAGAAGGCCAGAGAGCACGAGGAAGATTTCGACCGCAAGCATGACGCTGTGCACAGGAGCCATCGCCCACAGTTGTAAATACTACAACAGAAACACTACCAGTAGTTGTAAATACTACAACAGAAACACTACCACGAGTTGTAAATACTACAACAGAAACACTACCAGTAGTTGTAAATACTACAACAGAAACACTACCAGTAGTTGTAAATACTACAACAGAAACACTACCAGTAGTTGTAAATACTACAACAGAAACACTACCAGTAGTTGTAAATACTACAACAGAAACACTACAAGTAGTTGTAAATACTACAACAGAAACACTACCAGTAGTTGTAAATACTACAACAGAAACACTACCAGTAGTTGTAAATACTACAACAGAAACACTACCAGTAGTTGTAAATACTACAACAGAAACACTACCAGTAGTTGTAAATACTACAACAGAAACACTACCAGTAGTTGTAAAAACTACAACAGAAACACTACCAGTAGTTGTAAATACTACAACAGAAACACTACCAGTAGTTGTAAATACTACAACACAAACACTACCAGTAGTTGTAAAAACATCCATAAACTATAAAAATAAAGTAAAAGAGAGAAAATATTGAGTAGTGAATAAAATAGCATATACAGAAATGTGATTCAAATATTCAAGGAAAGGTGTTAAAAAAATTGAATTCTTTTTTATATGGTGAAAATAAGTTTTTTATGCAGAATACTAACTCATTTAATGGGACTTTAAGACTTTTTATTTTTGACTTCTATTCATAAAGATAACAACTTTTCCCTAATAGACGTGATGTATTGTACATTGTATGAATTTGTATAATAGTAACATTTTTCCGTCCCATAAGTCTTATTTACGTATTTAAGAACATATTATTTACGTTATTATTAATTAAAAAATTTATGATTGCAATGAATGAGCTTTTTACGAGAACTGTCAGAAATAGTAAACAAGTAACATTAACAAACAGGTTTTAAAGTTAATTCCTACTTATGATAACAAAAAAAGTTTTATTTTTGTTACTTTTTATCAAATAATTACAATTAATATAAATCAGGAAACACAACCTATGCATTAAAACAGCTGTTCTACCACATAACCTATAACATAAAATCAGCTGTTTTATGAAATCATATGTTATCACTGATTTTAAAACAAATGAAACGAAATACTAGATTGCATACCTTGTTTCCTTTGTGAATAGTTTTTCTCCCATATAAAACTTAAAGTAATTCATTAAATTTAATAATTGAACTAATATTTTTTAATAACTGTTCTAACATCAAGTGTCATTTACTAAAAGTTTAAAAAATGTATTTAAACTTAAGTGAATTAATAAAAAGTATTTTACTAACGATTAAAAATTTGAACACATGTTTATGGAGAGTGTGACTAATAGTAGGAAATGAAAAAATCGGTTACGAATGAAACATAAACTGATAAAATACTTCCTTTTCTATAAATAAGAAATTATTGCACATTTTATAAAACAGGTGGCGTTTCATTGTCTTTGGAGTGGAAAGAAAATCAAAATGAGAATAGCATGCGAAAGTAATACTGTCTTACCACTTCAGGCTTGGCTAGACCAAAGTTGGGCACAGAGAAGCCGATAATGTATCTGTGACCGATTACAATCCACACTATGGCGATGAATCTGAGACCGTTGATTGAAGACAGCTCGTTGGCGTCGCCCTTTGTGCTAAGCTTCGGTAGGTTTTTGTATAGAGAAAACGACGACAAGAAACATGTACTCTTTGCTGCAACAAAACAGAATCTAAAGTAATGGTAGAGCAAATAGAAAATAATTATTAGGAAAAGCGTTATAGTTAAAATTCTGTTATAGTGATTTTTAGCGTTTTAACGCAAATAAGAGGTCAACTGTACTATATCGTATATGCCTTTAAATATAAATATAGATAATAAATAAAGATACACACACACACCACACACACACACACACACACACACACACACACACACACACACACACACACACACACACACACACACACACAAACTCACCCCCCATATTTATATATATATATATATATATATATATATATATATATATATATTAAAACAACATAGGTTATTCAAATACAAGAATATTTATTAATTTATATTCTTATGAAATATATTTGAATGTAAATTAATAAATATTTTTGTATTTGAATAACCTATGTTGTTTTAAATTATTAAACAAGAATACATATTTTATATTTATATACATACATACATACATATATATATATATATATATATATATATATATATATATATTTTATAGAAGAGAGAGAGAGAGGGAGAGAGAGAGAGGGAGAGAGAGAGACGTGGGCGGGAGAGAGAGAAAGAGAATAAAAGGGGTGGGAGAGAGAGAAAAATGTAAATTGGATTGAAAGAAAGGTGGAAGGAAGAGAACACCAGAGAAAGATGTAGACAGAGAGAGAAAGAGCCAGAGACAAAGAGAACGAGAAAAAGAGGCGAGAGAAAGAGAAGAAGACAGAAAGGTTTTCTAAAAGAGACAGAGACAGCCAGAGAGAGACACGGACAGACAGAAAAACAGTTAGACAGAGAGAGAGAGAGAGAGAGAGAGAGAGAGAGAGGCAGATAAACAGACAAAAATAGAGTGAGGAAGAAAGGAGGAAGAGATCATGAGAGAAAGTGGTAGATAGAGTAAGTAAGAGAAAAGAAAGAGAGAGATATATAGAGGACATGAAAAATAGATAGATAGATAGATAGAGAGAGAGAGTGAGAGAAAGAGAAAGAACCAGAGACAGAGAGTACAGAAAAGAGACTGTGAATAAAAGAGAGAGAGAGAGAGAGAGAGACGGAGAAACAGACAGAGAGAGGCACAGAGAGACGACAAACAGACAGAGAGGCACAGAGAGACAGAGACAGATAGACAGGCAGACAGACAGAGAGAGAGAGAGAGAGAGAGGGGGGGGGGGTTATTTTCAGAAAAGAACTAAAAGCGATATTTTTTAAAAGACTGGGGATTGGGAATATGTTTTGCTAAGTATCATAAAGTGTTTTGCCTGTGTGAAGTAAGGTTAAATGTGTATATTGTAACATTTTTTACTTTTGGGGGTTGCCTACAAATTTTTTTTTCTCATGTTCCTCAGGACATTCCACATCGTCATGTGTAATTATTTTTGCAATATTACTTGCGTTTTTGATCGATAAAATACCAATCCTTCATTTATCATATTATTAGAGTTTGGGAAAAAGTTTCGTCAGCACCTATAGGAGTGAATCGAATCGGGGTTGCTCCCTGTAAAGTATCGTTTCCCCCGACTCTAACTTGGATACGAACAACAAATACAACAGACTTAAAGAACGATTAATATATTCCTATTATTAAAGAGAACTAGGGACATCCATTTTCTTGCCTATTCTTATGTTAATTGTATTTACGTGATCTTATAAGATAACAGATTCTAAAAGATAATATGTAAGAGAGATAATTATAAATGCGTCTAAAATACCAACGCCATACTATGCAACTATGAGCAGAGATATGCTTAAGTCGTCTATCAGAGAATGAGCCACGTTTGTCCCTTCGCGGAAAAAATGATAAATTAACAAACAAATACCTTGGGAATTGCTGTAGAAAAAGCAGTCATACAAAGTAGAAAGCAGCACGGCGCAAATCAGGCTGACGATGACATACCTGAAACATACGAATTGCTCATGAGTTCTGGTCACGTGATCAAACACTTATAACAAATATAACTTTTACTGCACAAACATATAAAAATGTCTGGCAGAAACACTTTTAAGAGACTAGGTCAAGTTTAGCTTAGCGTAAAAGTGAACGTCATAGCAATGTCTCAGTTAACCAACAACATGGTTGCAAAATAAATAATTGATCAGTTAGTAAGCTTAATGATTAACCACTAAATAGTTTCCGTGTTTTAATTTAAATTATAAGTTTACAGTGTAGTTAACTATACTCTTCCTAATGTGTACAACCCGCAAGAGGGTGCAGACTAGCTGCAGGGAAACGGTCGGTGAGCCAGCGGAGGTTAACGAACCTCTGGGAAGAAGCAGGGGCTGGACAGTGCGCAAGCCGTAACCCCCTTGTGGAGGTTGGAGTGGATTTGGGGGAGGGAGTTAGGTTAGGTTAGATCAATCAAGTTCAATCAAATTATAGCTTGTTTTCTAAAATCTTATTACAATGTTTGCAAGGTAACAAACTTGTTTATTACAGTGTCATCTCTAGATAATAAAAGATTTTGTTAAAAATCACACAAGACAAAACATTTCCCCTAGTTCAAAACTGAAATTAATTGTTTGTTTAATTAATGTAAAATGTTACCAATACTTTGTAAAATAATTTAACAATATCAAAATTCAAAATTAATTTATTCTCGATGTTTTAAGAATTAAATTGCCTAAATTCTTAAAAACCATTGGTTTTCTTTGTATTTATTTATGATCGTTATGATAGTCATATGCCTACGTTATGAGTTGAGTGAGTTAGTTTTCCAAGAGCCTCTTAAAATCTAGGTCTACACGCTGGAGAGGAAAGACTCCTCCGTCTCTTTATCTCACCTTCTCTCTTTCTCCGAGAGTGAGTAAGAGAAAGGGGGCTGACTGGTACTAAGTCCACAAATCGGGAAACTACCTGGCTACCCTCGTCAAACAAATGGAGGTGACTGGCTCACAGTCCTGTACTCCTACTGCACCTAGTAAGAGAGGTTTGGCGTCCTTTGCGGTATTCCAGTCTAACAACACCACTGACAACAATTATTCCCACAATATATTTATGTGTTCAGACACACATATACACCCGCAGGGCAGGTGCAGACTAGCGGCACCTACTAAGAGCCCTCGCGGTACCCTTGTCTATCATAACACTTACTTCCACAATACAGCCACTTCAATCACACAAAACACACACACACACACACTTAAATAAACAACACAATTTTATACTAACATCTTCTCTTAGGGATTTTGACTGGTCAGAACCGTGGCACGTTGGTAGTAGTGAAGAGACCAGAGCTTAACAAACTCTGGCCTGAAATGCTGCTGTAAGCTTTCCATGCTGCGCCAGGCAATACGGATTGCCACCAGCATGTAGTGTTTTTACAGGAGAGTTTTTTTGCTGTTTACTAGGCTTTAATAAGTATTCCATCTTTCAGGATCCCATTACCTTGTGTGTTCCAAAAAAGCTCTCCAGGGCATCCACACAAAATATACTCTAGGAGCGCTTTAGTTGAGGCATCCTTTGTTTATACACAGGCTCCAATAAAGGGGTGTCGAAGTATCATT
Source organism: Prosapia bicincta (assembly GCA_036971475.1). Taxonomy (NCBI): domain Eukaryota; kingdom Metazoa; phylum Arthropoda; class Insecta; order Hemiptera; family Cercopidae; genus Prosapia; species Prosapia bicincta. The sequence continues at coordinate 54,311,859 of JBAIZL010000006.1, forward strand.
TTGCTGGGTACCTGGTCACTTTGGAACACAAAAGCAAATAAAGGGGCAGAATTGGCTACAAGAATGTTATCGCGTAACGTATTATAGCAATGTAAAAAGTGCACTATTCTCTGCACGGAATGAACAACGGCTAACTGTGTATAGAAAGAGCCTTAGCGAAATACAAAATACCCCCGTCCATGTAGGTCTTCAGGCTGGTTAAACGACTTCGCAGAGCAATTTTTTGTAACAAAAGAATGGTTGAAGCAACAAGAGGATCCGCCAGTTTACGTCAGTCTATGAAGGTATTCTACAATACTCGAGGTCGTGACTCATGGGCCAGTATTCACTGTCGTATCTTACGTCACGAGGGGCATTTATTTTTATACTCTTTCAAAACAAATTATTCTATCAGTAAAACTATATATTATATAAATAATTTATTTATAAATCACTGGGCTCTTGAAGTTGCAATGACTATACTTAGAGGGAGTACATTTCTATCTTAAAGACTGATAAGTGTAAATGCCTAGTATTATATATAATACTGATATTTTATAATATTAGTATATATATATATATATATATATATATATATATATATACATACATATATGTGTGTGTGTGTGTGTGTGTGTGTGTATGCGGGCGCGCGCGCGCGTGTGTGTTTAATATATTTATGTATATTAAATACCTAAAATATAAAAATTTATATTTATTTAATTGGAAATATTTATTTATTTTTGAAATAAGAAATATCATTAGAGAAAAAAACACTTAGTCATATTAATAATAGTAATAATTTATTAGTTACAAAACCATTAAGTAAATTTGGATAGTACAGTCAAATTAGATTCTTACATTCAAACTGTTTAACGAAAAATACAGAAAGTTTGTTAACTGTCATTATTTTTCTTTTTAAAAATTATTTTCTTTTTTTTATCATAATTCACGCTATTGTACTTATTATTTATAATTAATTGTAGCAGAAAATGAATATTTTCGCGCGAAAGAGGGCTATTCAGTTCCAATGAGTCTTACCCTTCTACTTTTCTACTTGTTTAATTAGCCTTTGATTATAAATGTAAAATAAATATAATATTATTTGCGTTGGTTTACAAAAACAAAAAAATTCAATTAGTAACTAGCTGCATGCGCCAGTGACGTAACTAAATTTATTATTCAGTTTGTGTTTTCGAAAGGGGATTAAGGGAGTGAATACGTATTTACCTTCTACTCTTTTACGTTTCTGAAATCAAACAGTGCGAAAGATTCATCAGTAAACAGAGAATAATTATTGTTATTGTAACAAAGATAGAAAGAGTTTCAACAGACATTGGTTTACTCACATCGCCGCGTAGTCTTTGGTCTCCCATGGTTCTGGATAGCGCGTGGAACAGCTCCTCGATGTAAGCTTTGTGGTGACGTTCATCTGGTGCAGGGCGACATCCATGTGCGTCTGCACATCCTGGTAGCTGCAGGTGGACGGAACACACACCGACAGCAGCGGGTTTAGCGGTTGCACAGGCAGTAGGGTCTCGTTTTCCTGGAATAAAATAGTCAGTTGTAAATTTGAATGTATATGACCACGCATACACAACATCCTGTGGGATGAGTAGATATAGCCAAGCTTATGATAATCACAACATGGAGTGAGACAGTAAAAACCTGTCTTGTAATACTGAAAAGGCTTTAGAGCCCATTTTTTAAATTTGCAAGCATAATGAGACTTTCAAGAAACTAATTGTATAATATGGTAATCAGTTCTACAGAGTTTTATATGGTATGAAGATTCGGAAAAATCTTAATCGTGAGTGATTGTTTTCTTAGTCGTGATTATTGAGTCGTGAGTTAATGGGGAAACGCTCGCTCGCATGAGTTTATGTGTAAATGACTGTTAGTTTATTACTACATTTTTAACTTTACAGGGGTTTTCTTGTATTGTTTTGTTTCTTTACTTCAAACGCTACTCTGTAAGTATTGTCTAGATATTTTCTTAATGAAAGGTGACTGTTTGTAAATCATAAAACCATTTAAACAAAAACCACATTGAAAAAACGTTTAACGTAAAAGTGAAAGGTGTTTTTACAAAGAGAAATGTTTGATAAACAAAGCCTACAAAAAGGAAAAAAAAAACTGTGTTGATTATTGAACTTGGTTTTAATGAAGATAACGCCCAGAAAATAATGTACAAAATCTTTAAAAGCCTAATCCAATACTATATAATTACTAGTTGTGCATTGCCACGCTTTGCTGTGGCACATTGGGGTTGCAAGGATGAGAAATAAAGAACAAAACATAGCATAGGTTTCATAGAAGTATAATTTTGCATTACTTTAGAGGCTAAGACAATACAAAGTTAAGGCTATAATTTCTTTCTTTACTAGAATCAATCTGATAAGAAATGTTTACCCAGTTCCTCATGGCGCATTCATGAAGAAGTACCCCCCGGTCAGTCATTTATCACTTCTATTATGCGATTAAAATAGCCCATGCTCATGTGTTAATTTAGCAATGCTTGATTGGATATGTAACTGGGGATCAACTGTATTGTAACTCGGTTCCCGGCACAAATCCACAACAAATGTAGCAGATGCAGCTCGGGTGGATGCTGGCCTTCCCATATAACCGTTACTTACGACTTGCCGAACGTTGCAGCACGGGTGGATGCTGGCCTTCCCAAACAACCGTTACTCACGACTTGCCGAACGTTGCAGCTCGGGTGGATGCTGCCCTTCCCAAATAACCGTTACTTACGACTTGCCGAACGTTGCAGCTCGGGTGAATGCTGGCTTTCCCAAATAACCGTTACTCACGACTTGCCGAACGTTGCAGCTCGAGCGGATGCTGGCCTTCCCAAATAACCGTTACTTACGACTTGCCGAACGTTGCAGCTCGGGTGGATGCTGGCCTTCCCAAATAACCGTTACTTACGACTTGCCGAACGTTGCAGCTCGAGCGGATGCTGGCCTTCCCAAATAACCGTTACTTACGACTTGCCGAACGTTGCAGCTCGGGTGGATGCTGGCCTTCCCAAATAACCGTTACTTACGACTTGCCGAACGTTGCAGCTCGGGTGGATGCTGGCCTTCCCAAATAACCGTTACTTACGACATGCCGAACGTTGCAGCTCGAGCGGATGCTTTCTTTCCCAAATAACCGTTACTTACGACTTGCCGAACGTTGCAGCTCGGGTGGATGCTGGCCTTCCCAAATAACCGTTACTTACGACTTGCCGAACGTTGCAGCTCGGGTGGATGCTGGCCCTCCCAAATAACCGTTACTTACGACTTGCCGAACGTTGTAGCTCGAGCGGATGCTGGCCTTCCCAAATAACCGTTACTTACGACTTGCCGAACGTTGCAGCTCGGGTGGATGCTGGCCTTCCCAAATAACCGTTACTTACGACTTGCCGAACGTTGCAGCTCGGGTGGATGCTGGCTTTCCCAAATAACCGTTACTCACGACTTGCCGAACGTTGCAGCTCGAGCGGATGCTGGCCTTCCCAAATAACCGTTACTTACGACTTGCCGAACGTTGCAGCTCGGGTGGATGCTGGCCTTCCCAAATAACCGTTACTTACGACTTGCCGAACGTTGCAGCTCGGGTGGATGCTGGCCTTCCCAAATAACCGTTACTTACGACATGCCGAACGTTGCAGCTCGAGCGGATGCTTTCTTTCCCAAATAACCGTTACTTACGACTTGCCGAACGTTGCAGCTCGGGTGGATGCTGGCCTTCCCAAATAACCGTTACTTACGACTTGCCGAACGTTGCAGCTCGGGTGGATGCTGGCCTTCCCAAATAACCGTTACTTACGACTTGCCGAACGTTGTAGCTCGAGCGGATGCTGGCCTTCCCAAATAACCGTTACTTACGACTTGCCGAACGTTGCAGCTCGGGTGGATGCTGGCCTTCCCAAATAACCGTTACTTACGACTTGCCGAACGTTGCAGCTCGGGCGGATGCTGGCCTTCCCAAATAACCGTTACTTACGACTTGCCGAACGTTGCAGCTCGGGTGGATGCTGGCTTTCCCAAATATCCGTTACTTACGACTT